>VSMD01060838.1:0-32649 GCA_008750895.1 Mirza zaza | reverse complement strand
GGGTTCATGGTGCCCCAAAACAGTCACAATAGTAACATCAAAGATGACTGATCATAGATCACCACAACAGACATAATAATAATGAAATACTGTGAAATATTCCAAGGATTACCAAAGTGTGACACAGAGACACAAAGTGAGCACATGGTGTTGGAAAAATGGTACTGACAGACTTTGCTCCCTGCTGGGTTGCCACATAGCTTCAATTTTCAGAAAACAAAATATCTGCAAAGCACAATAAAGTGAACTGCAATAAAACTAGGTATGCCTGCATTATAAAACAGAAATAATTTTGGGAGGCTGAGGTAGGAGGATTGCTTAAAGCGAGGAGTTTAAGGCCAACCTGGGCAACATAGAAGACCCCATCGCTACAAAAAAAAAAAACCCACAAAGAAAGAAGAAGAAAAATTAGCCAGGTGTGGTGATATGTATCTGTAGCACTAGCTACTCAGGATGCTGAGGCAGGAGGATCACTGGAGCCCAGGACTTCAAGGTTACAGTGAGCTATAGTTGTGCCACTACATTCCAGCCTGGGAAACACAGTGAAGTTGTGTTGAAGAAAACACACACAAAACAAACAAAAAACTAGAAATAAAGGAAATATAGTGGTTACCAGGGGTTGGGATTGGGGATAGGGAGAAGTTGGTTAACGGGTACAGAATTGTAGTTAGGAGAAATACATTCTCCTGTTCTATAGCCCAGTAGGATGACTATAGTTAACAATTTATTTTATATATATATATATATATTTTTTTTTTTTTTGAGACAGAGTCTCATTCTGTTACCTGGGCTAGAGTGCTGTGGCATCAGCCTAGCTCATAGCAACCTCAAACTCCTGGGCTCAAGCAATCCTACGGCCTCAGTTTCCCAAGTAGCTGGAACTACAGGCATGTGCCACCGTGCTGGGTAATTTTTCTACATATTTTTTAGTTGTCTGGATAATTTCTTTCTATTTTTAGCAGAGGAGGGGGTCTCACTCTTGCTCAAGCTGGTTTTGAACTCCTGACCTTGAGCGATCCTCCCGCCTCAGCCTCCCAGAGTGCTAGGATTACAGGTGTGAACCACTGCGCCAGGCCTATTATATATTTCAACATAGCTAGAAGAGAGGAATTTTAACATTCCCAATACAATGAAATGATAAATGGTTGGTGTGATGGATATCCCATTGCCCTGATTTAATCACTACACATTGTATGCATGTATCAAAATATCCATATATCCTACATGTACAATTATTATGTATCAATTAAAAATTAAAAACTTTAAAAAAAGGAAATAGGCATTTCAATACATACAGACATGACTATACAAGAAGGCTTCACGAAATAGTCAGAGACATGCATCTTCACATAGAACCATAAGTAAATGTGACAGCTATAAGCACAGAGTAATACAGGTCTGTATTACAGGGAGTCAAATGTCCCACATGATACTGACATAGGCCCTATGGCTTTCTGAAATGGAGGAAAACTCTTGGTAAAGCTCAGAACAAAACAAAGTCTAATCTTCCTTTCTTATACATGATAATTGCATTCTTGGAAAAAGCAGGGTATATTAAAAATGTACAAAATGAACTTTTGTAAAATGAAAGTTTTTCTGTAGGCCCACATAATTATAAACAAGTTTTCTACCCACATCTGATAGGACATTTGAAAGCTGCATGGGGTGAAGGATAAGGCTTCATTAGGCATGAATGTCCCTGCCTTGTAGACATCTTGTATCTTTGGTTTCCACACATTAAAATGTCAGCAGTGCTGTCCAATCATTGTGACAATTGATAATACCGCCCTACATTTTCAAAAGACTGAGAGGGCAGTACTGAGCCCCTGTGAGAACCCAAGCAAAAAGGCAAGAACATTAAACTAGGAATCAGAGAGGAGAGGTGCTTACTCAAGCTCAAGTCACTTTACTGCTCGGGGTTGCATTTTCCTCATCTGAAAAATGCAGAACTTGTCTGTATAATCTCTAAGATCTGTTACATGCTTACATGTATATTGATAACATCTTCTTGCTAGCTGAAGAAACCATAACTGCTAAAAGGTGTATAGCCATGTCTCCCTCTGCTGGCTGATTAACATGTCATAAATGTCAACAGAAGATTTTTGATCTTTTTAGTATCAAAGTTGTCATCTTTTAGTATTTATTAACCACATGCAAAATGTTGACCAATTGATAAATGTAGACAGCCTGCGTTTCAAATCCTGGTTACCATCTTAATTTTCCCAGATAGATCTATATATCTATCACAACAAAGGCACTCTCTTCAGTTACTGATCAATTACATTAAAATTAGAAAAGCAGATCATACTTCAGATGAAACTGACATACTGTGTTGATCAAGGGCTTCTGGGTGGTATTATCTGGCTCATTTCCCCAGATGTCTCCAGCGGATAACTATTTCCAAAGAGGAAATTTTTCTTTTCTTTCTTTCTTTTTTTTTTTTTTTTTAAGACAGTCTCACTTTGTTGCTCTGGCTAGAGTGCCGTGGCATCATCATAGCTCACTGCGACCTCCAACACCTGGGCTCAATCAAACTTCCTGCTTCAGCCTCCAGAGCAGCTGGCACTCCAGATGTGCGCCACCACGCCCAGCTGATTTTTCTATTTTTTGTAGAGATGGAGTCTCATTCAGGCTAGTCTTGAACTGCTGACCTCAAGTTCACCTTGGCCTCTCAAAGTGCTAGGATTACAGCCGTGAGCGACCGTGCCTGGCAGGGAATTTTCTGTTAGAATTAGAGTTAGAATTTCAAGAAACATTCAGCAGTTCATTAATCTTTTAATGGCTAAACCATGAAAAATCTGTTATGTATTGAATAGTTTTCAAATACTAATGTTGTTATCCTAGCTTCAGACTTCCTACACTGTGATGGCATTTGGAGATAGAGCCTCCAGGGGGTACTTAGGTCATGGGGGCGGAGCCTTCATCGTGGCATTAGTGCTCTTTTAAGAAGAGACATGAGAGAGCTTGTTTCCTCTCTGCCATCTTGACCCACCCTTTATAAAATTAATAAAGGGCCACAAGGTGGGAACTGTGGTTGGAGCCTGAACTCTGCAAAGGTATAGCCATACTTAAACTATATGTGTAAGTGGCCATTGTTTCCTAGCTTGCTTCCTATAATTGCTTACTACTCAGGAGTCATATAGCTGATGGTCATAAAGATTCTTAGCTTTCTTCATTGCTCCCATAGATAACAGCACCCTTGTGAAACCTTAGGCTAGTTTTTGAGATATCTTCTAGGCCTTGTATTCTGGTGGACTGGCTGATCCACTCAGACCAATGGCCCATTCCCAGAACTGACTCCACTGGTCTTGTGAACCCCGCCCAAGAACTGATTCAGAACAAGAAGACAATATTTACACCCCCGTGATTATACCCAGAACCCAGCCAATCACCAGACCCAGTTGTCCAATAAAACTGTCTTTAAAAACCCTATCTCCCAAATTCTCAGAGAGACAGATTTGAGAAATTCTTCCTCTCTCCTCACATGGCGCTTGCGATATTAAACTCTTGCTCCACAGTAACCCCTGCTGTCACAGGGCATTGGCTTTCTCTTGAGCAGCAGGCCTTGTACCTGGTTGGACTGTAACAATCTGAGAACACAACAAGAAAATGGCCATCTGCAAACTAGGAAGAGAGCCCTCACCAGGACCCAACCATACCAGCACCCTGATCTCAAACTTCCACCCTAGACTGTGAGAAATACATTTCAGTTGTGTAAGCCACCCAGTCTATGGTATTCTGTTACAGCAGCCCAAACTGGCTAAGACAAATAATTTCCTGAATTAACATAATTATTACTATCATTGTCTGTATAATTTGTAAGTTGCTTGTATTTTTGCAAGTTACTTTAATTGTTTATGGGAATAAAACAGGTTCTATATTATCATAAAGATATTTTAAAATTATAGTTATTATATAGTCTATATAAGGTTAGGTGGTTTATACATAGTTTATATATAAAGTTATAGTTACGCATGCAAGGTAAAAAGGTAGAAAGAACTCAAGTAGCACTGAAGGGCAGAAATGAAAAAGGAGAGTCTCTCTTCCCTCCACATGTTCCCGTACAGAGACAACCACTGTTCAGAGTTGATGGTTTTAATTCATTTTCATCATAACAGTAAATATTATGCTTTCGTTTTATATATTTTTCAACTTTGGGAACTATATTTTTAAATTATTTTAATTATATTTTTAAATACAATTGAATTAAAACTGTACTTTAATTATTATTAAGGAATCCACTTGTATGACTGTCATGAAGCCAGGCTGAGTTCTGGAGGTAACTATACCCCATTTGGGATTTTTTGGTTACAAACACAGTCTTCTCTCTAGACCTTAACTGAAAACCCAGACTCATGAGGCCTCAATCCCTGTCTTCCTATTACTGGTAAATGCCAAAGCCAACTATGTAGGAGGCTTTTTCAGAGAAGACTTTCTCTCTGGACGAACCCCCCTACACCCCCCTGCACATACACACACTTTGCTTTATGAGGCAGATAGCAAGCCCAAACCACAGACAGGTTGGGGCCTGCATAGCCCTCAATTAATTTATCAACTTTGGACTGTATTTTTCACTTCCTGCTACATACATGATTTATTACACTTGTAATACAACCCCTTGACTTTCCCTAATTACTTCCCAATGGCTCTAGTTGGCTCCTATTTTTCCTTCTCCTAATGGCTGCCTTTTTGCCTTTAAGTATTATATGACATCATCTATTTCCTAAATGTAAGTATCAGGTTGTAACTATTGATCTTCCTCCATGAAAATCAGTAAATTAATGCATTTATTCTTCTTGCCTCCTCCAAATTTTGGCTAGTTATAGTATCTTACTTTGTCAAGACATTTATATTGATACATCATTTATTTACTTACAAGTAAATTTTCTCTTTGCTACAGAAGCTGTGCATGCTTCAGGCTAGAGTGAGTGCCATGGCGTCAGCCTAGCTCACAGCAACCTCAAACTCCTGGACTCAAGCAATCCTACTGCCTCAGCCTCCCGAGTAGCTGGGACTATAGGCATGCACCACCATGTCCGGCTAATTTTTTTCTATATATATTAGTTGGCCAATTAATTTCTATTTATAGTAGAGATGGGGTCTCCCTCTTGCTCAGGCTGGTTTCAAACTCCTGACCTCTAGCAATCCGCCCGCCTTGGCCTCCCAGAGTGCTAGGATTACAGGCCTGAGCCACTGTGCCCGGCCCAGGGCACTTGATTCAGGTCTCAGCTCAGATGCCAACTCCATAAAGAGGCCTTCCTTGAACAACTTATCTAAAGGAGCAACCTTTCCCCTCCACCCCATTCATTCTCTATTCCCTTACAGTTTAACTTTTCTTCGCATTTATTATGATTTAACATTATATATTTGTGATAGTATGATTTATAACAGAAAACGTATATTTGGTCTTCCTAATTCCTGGCACAGAGCTCCTAAAACCTTTGACATTTCCTAAGTCAAAAGAGGTAAAAAAGAATGTCTTTAGCGGCTGCCAGGAGAATCAACCAGATGAATAGAGGGCTGAAAGTTTCTGTACCGCCCCACCCCTGGGGGCGGGTGGGGTCTGTACAGTGACTCAATTAACAATGGCCAATGATTTAATCAGCATGCCTATGTAATGAAGCCTGCATAAAAACCCACAAGAATGGGATTCAGAAAGCTTCTGAGTTGGTGAACACATCAAGGTGCTGGGAAGGTGGTCTGCCTGGAGAAGGCATGAAAGCCCTCCCACCCCAACCTTGCTATGTACCTCTTCAATGTGCAATTCCTGAGTTGTATTTTTTTTAATATTGTTATAAAATTTTAATATATTTAATTTTTATTTCTTTTATTTTTTCGGGATAGGACCTTCAATCCTGCAGATGTATTTTTTATTTATTTACTTTTTGAGACAGAGTCTCACTCTGTTGCCCAGCCTAGCTGCGCAACAGCCTAGCTCACAGCAACCTCAAACTCCTGGGCTCAAGTGATCCTCCTGCCTCAGCCTCCCGAGTAGCTGGGACTACAGGTTTGTGCCCCCATGCCTGGATAATTTTATATATATATATTTTTTAGTTGGCCAATTAATTTCTTTCTATTTATAGTAGAGACGGAGTCACTCAGGATGGTTTCGAACTCCTGACCTTGAGCGATCCGCCGGCCTCGGCCTCCCAGAGTGTTAGGATTACAAGCATAAGCCACCTCGCCTGGCCTGTATTGTTTATTACTATAATAACCTGGTAAATGTAAGCAAAGTGTTTCCCTGAGTTCTGTGAGCCATTCTAGCAAATTGTCTAATCTGAGGGTGGAGGTCACAAGAGGCTATGATTTATAGCAAGTTGGTCAGAATTATGGGAGGCATAGGCTTGCAATTAGCATCTGAAATCAAGACAGTCTAGAGGGACTGAGCTCTTTAACTTGTGGGATCTGACATTAACTATAAGTGGATAGTGTCAGAATTGAATTAAATTGCAGCTCACTCAACTGGTGTCAGACATCGGTTGGTGTGGGAAAAAACCCACACATCTGATGTCTCAAGAGTTGTGTACATTTAAAGAGTTTTTGCAGAACATTTAAGTGTTATTGCATCTCTCTCCACTAGAAAGTAAGTCCAGGAAGGGAGCTTTGCTGTGTTCAGAGCATTCCCATTACCAAGTACAGTTCTGGGCATGTAGAAGGTGCTCAATAAACATATGTTGAATGCATAAATGAATAAATCCTAACGGTGGAAAACCAAAGTAATAGGATCACAAAAGCTCTGAATATGGGCTGGGTGCGGTGGCTGACGCCTGTAATCCTAGCACTCTGGGAGTCCAAGGCGGGAGGATCACTCAAGGTCAGGAGTTCAAGGCCAGCCTGAGCAAGAGCAAGACCCCGTCTCTACTAAAAATACAAAGAAATTAACTGGCCAACTAAAAACATATACAGAAAATTAGTGGGTATGGTGGCGCATGCCTGTAGTCCCAGCTACTTGGGAGGCTGAGGATCACTTGAGCCCAGGAGTCTGAGGTTACTGTGACCTAGACTGATGCCATGGCATTCTAGCCCTGGCAACACAGTGAGACTCTGTCTCCAAAAAAAAAAAAAAACTCTGAATATGCAAATTGTATTATAAAACCAGATAGTATACTGGAACCCTCCCCCCAAAAAGGACAATATAACCGTAGTTCATTAATATTTGGGCAATCAAAGGAGAATCTTCCCAATATCCATGGACTAATATATCCTCTTTTACTTTTATCATTAGTCACAGTGTTGTACTTTAATTTCTAATTGCTACTCCCATGTCATCTTCCTTTTTTGGATTTATTTTGACTTTACTGGAGAATCCCCTCAAGAAATTTCTCAATGTAAGGGGATAAGCTTTTTGAATATCTGTCTAAAAATATCTTTATTTTTTTTGAGACAAGGTCTCCCTCTCTTGCCCAGGTTAGAGTATAGTGGATTCATCAGTCATCATAGCTCACTGCAACCTCAAACTCCTGGGTTTAAGCAATCCTGCTGCCTCAGCCTCCCGAGTAGCTGGGAATATAGGCACACACCACCACACCCTGGTAATTTTCTTTTTTTTTTCTTTTTTAAGAGACAGAGTCCTGGTATGTTGCCCAGGCTGGTCTTGAACTACTGGCTTCAAGTGATCCTCCTGGGCTGGGCTCAGGGGCTCACGCCTGTAATCCTAGCACTCTGGGAAGCCGAGGCGGGCGGATTGCTCAAGGTCAGGAGTTCCAAACCAGCCTGAGCAAGAGCGAGACCCCAGCTCTACTATAAGTAGAAAGAAATTAATTGGCCAACTAATAGATATATAAAAAATTAGCCGGGCATGGTGGCACATGCCTGTAGTCCCAGCTACTCAGGAGGCTGAGGCAGTAGGATCGCTTGAGCCCAGGAGTTTGAGGTTGCTGTGAGCTAGGCTGATGCCACGGCACTCACTCTCTAGCCTGGGCAACAAAGTGAGACTCTGTCTCAAAAAAATAAAACAAAAAACAAAAAAAAAGTGATCCTCCTGCCTCAGACTGGCAAAGTGCTAGGATTACAGGTGTGAGCCACTGGGCCTGGCCTGAAAATAACTTTATTTTGCCTTCACATTTGATGGATGCCTTAGTTAAGTATAGAATTTTCGGTTCTAATACTTCTCCTCCAACTTTGAAGACATTGCTCCAATGGCTCCCAGTACTTGGTGATGAGAAATCTGAAATAAGTCTGATTTTGGATACTTTGCAAGAGTCATGACTTTTCAACTCTAAGATTTTTGGATTTCTGAATTGCATCAGAATGTGTGGATCTTTTTAATTAGTCCTGTTTGATACTTGAGGAGTCATATTTTTCTTTTCTTTTTTTGAGACAGTCTCGCTTTGTTGCCCAGGGTAGAGTGAGTGCCGTGGTGTCAGCCTAGCTCACAGCAACCTCAAACTCCTGGGCTCAAGCAATCCTGCTGCCTCAGCCTCCCGAGTAGCTGGGACTACAGGCATGCGCCACCATGCCCGGCTAATTTTTTCTATATATATTAGTTGGCCAATTAATTTCTTTCTATTTATAGTAGAGACAGGGTCTCGATCTTGCGCAGGCTGGTTTCAAACTCCTGACCTCGAGCAATCCGCCCGCCTCGGCCTTCCAGAGTGCTAGGATTACAGGCGTGAGCCACCTCGCCCGGCCCATATTTTTCTTCAATTAGACGAAATTTTCTTCATTATATTTCATTTATTTCCCTACTCTCATCTTTGTTCCCTCCTTTATATTGAAATATCCTGTCTAATGTCTTTCAAATTCATGTTCTGAGAGGCGCCCTCTGGTTTGTCCTCTAGATTACCCAGCTGATCCCCTTCATCATTCCCTGATCCCTTACGTGATTCTGGCAATCACTCTTCCAGTTGTCTGATTAAACATCTTTCACTGAAGACTTTTTGCTTTGTAGATGCACTGTCTTCTGAGAATACTAATTAGGACAGTTTGAATTTTTCTTCTGTTTCCAGAGTTATCGTTGTTTCCTATGGAGGTCCATTATTCACTTGGTTCATCTTGGTCCTTCGCTTCCATGCTGGGGTCTCCTTCCTTCCTGTCTGGTGAGCCTCGACATTCACTCATATGGAGCAGCAAACCACCTCACGGGCCAGTCTGGGCTGAGGTGGGTGTGTGTTTCTTTAGCAGTGATGTTCTCCGTTCTCCAGCTGGCACCATGCCTCGCTAAATAATAGATGTGTGGGTGAGGAGCTGACAGGCAGGCTGGGGAACCCCATAATTGCCCAATTAAGCAGGGCTGTGCTAGGGATGGAGCAGGTTTGGTGTGTTTCCTTCCTAGCAGAGCTGCCTGTCCCTGCTCCCCACCCACATTTGCTGTGGAGTTTTTTTTTTTTGAGACAGAGTCTCACTCTGTTGCCAGGGCTAGAGTGCCATGGTATCAGCCTAGCTCACAGCAACTTCAAACTCCTGGGCTTAATCAATTCTTCTGCCTCAGCCTCCCGAGTAGCTGGGACTACAGGCATGCACCACCATGCCCGGCTAATTTTTTCTATATATATATTAAATGGCCAATTAATTTCTTTCTATTTTTAGTAGAGATGGGGTTGCTCAGGCTGGTTTCGAACACCTGACATTGAGTGATCTACCTGCCTCAGCCTCCCAGAGAGTTAGGGTTACAGGCGTGAGCCACACCTGGCCTGCTGTGGAGTTCTGAAGTCTGCTCTAGCTCTGCCCTCCTTCACTTGGTCTTGATCACTTCACTGGGTACCCGTCGTGGGCCGCCAGCCCACTCTCCTTAGAGAATGTTCATGGGCTTTATCCCAAGGGCAAGAGCACTTAAACAGTGTCTAGTGCTTTGCATTGTGCTCAACAAATATTTGAACAAATAATGACAGAAGAGAAGGGGAGGGAACCGACAGTCCTGTAATTCTAGGCACGCTTCCCTGATTAATTAACCTCAAGGTGGCTTCCTGACTCAGCCCTGCTCCTTTTGTTGACCTTGAGCTTGCCAACTGCCAGGATTCCCTTCATTGCATGTGGTGTGTTGGGCTTAGGGTAACTTCTTCTTGTTCCCCATTAATGATCCTACCTGCTGGCTCTTACCTAAATTTCCACAATTCACAGAGACCTTGAAGGGGAAAGAAGATGTGTGTGTTCAGTCTGCCATCTTAAACCAGAAATATATCTGAACGTGTCACTACCAAAAAAAGTATCTGAAAACATCCGTTGAACTCTCATAAGGAAAGCTGAAAAAATTAGTATAGAGTTTTCTATTACATGTTGATATTTTATATGGAAATTAGGAAAATAATATGAGTTAATTGAATACTTGCTCCAAAAATTAGTGGAAAATGAGTTAAAGATTTTTTTTGGCCTATGTTTTTAATAGAACATAAAATTTTATTCATAGATTCAAAGATTCATAAATCTTTATTGAAAAAAATTAGTAATTATGAATAATAAATAAAATGTCAAGATTCCTAAGCAAAAATAATCTTGTCACTTGAATATAAACCTCCTTTGAAATAAATATAGCTCTTAAAGAAAAAAGCAGTTTCGAGAATATTTAACGAAAAAAGAAGTTGCATTACAGCTTGCCAGGAATCTAGAAAAAAAAAGAAGTTACAGCATAGTATTATATACACATTATACCCGCATTAAATATGTATATGCCTCTTTCCCGTGGGTGCACTGGGGAAGATCTGGGTGCCCCACCCAGTGTTACCGGCAGTGTGAGAACAAGCGCTACCCAAATCTCACTGCTGGCGAGATGTCCCTGATTCCCATCTTTGACTTGGGGCAGGAGGCGAAAGTGGATGAGTTCCCACTGTGTAGCCACATGGAGTCAGATGAATACGAGCAGCTCTCCTCAGAGGCCCTGGAGCCTGCCTGTATTTGCGCCAACAAATACGTGATAAAAAATTGTGGCAAAGATGGCTTTCATAGCTGAGTGTGGCTCCGCCCCTTCTGTGTTGTCCCTATCAACCAGCTGTCGTCCTGTGCTGGGGGTCATGGGCTCCAGGCAGATGGGCGAGGTGCCTTTGGAAAGCCCCCGGGCACTGTTGCCAGATTCCATACTGGCCAAGTGATCATGGCCTTCGTACCAAACTGCAGAAGGAGCATGTGACTGAGGCCCTAACAAAGCCAAATGCAAGTTCTCTGGCCATCAGAACACCCACATCTCAAAGAATTGGGGCTTTACCAAATTTAATTCAGATGAATTTGAAGACAAGGTGGCTGAGAAGTGGCTTATCCTAGATGGCTGTGGGGCCACATTATATCCCCAGTCATGGCCCTGTGGACAAGGGGAGGGCCTGTACTCTTGAGGGCTTTCACTATGCTGCTCCCTTCTTACGCAGGCACACCAATAAATCCTACTTCTTGTCCACCTGAAAAAATATATGTGTGCATGTATATACATACATACACACGTATATATGTGCACACATGTAGATCTATAGATATATATACTCTCCAATACATATCTACATAGAGAGATATACACATAGACTCATAAACAGAAACAATTAGAAGTCACATCAAATTCTTAAGTTTTTTTTTTTTTGAGACAGAGTCTCACTTTATTGCCCGGCTAGAGTGAGTGCCGTGGCGTCAGCCTAGCTCACAGCAACCTCAAACTCCTGGGCTTAAGCAATCCTGCTGCCTCAGCCTCCCAAGTAGCTGGGACTACAGGCATGTGCCACCATGCCCGGCGAATTTTTTCTATATATATTTTAGTTGGCCAATTAATTTCTTTCTATTTATAGTAGAGATGGGGTCTCGCTCTTGCTCAGGCTGGTCTCGAACTCCTGAGCTCAAACGATCCGCCCACCTCGGCCTCCCAGAGAGCTGGGATTACAGGCTTGAGCCACTGCGCCCGGCCAAATTCTTAAGTTTTTTTAGGAGGTTTAAGATTACTACGATGGTGACTGACAAGCATTAGTATCATTAAATTTATTGCAACTAAGTAACTAATTATATAGAATTACATATATGTTTAATTTGAAAAACATATTATGGGGGATTTCTAGTTTCAGTTGTGGTATGTAAAGAGCTTAGAAGTTGTCATTCATATCCTTACAATAAGAAAAAGCTGAATAAACCAAAAATCAGTGACGTTAATGATTTTCCTTGGACTCATCAGAGAGTTGAGGTCACAAGGCAAAATCTGGAGACAGGAAATAAAGAGAATCACAGATGAGGTCAGTTGGCCTGGAACAGAGCTGCTGGAGCCCCACACTGGCAGGACACTTGAATGGCGACTGATGAAGGCTAAAGGCTGGGTGTGGACCAGTATGAGGGTGAGAAAGTCTGGGATGGGGGAGGGGGCGGCTGGTGTCTTAGTGGGTTTTACTTCTAGAAACCAAACCAGGTTCTCACCATGAAGAGCCAGGAAGAAACATTTGTGTTTCTGGCAAGGTTAAGAGGAAAACTAACTATTCTAAACTATGCCCAGAGTGTTCTCTCTAACAAAGGCCTACTTAGCAGGGTGAAAACTTTACCAGAGTCTTATCTGAGTTGGGGGAAGGAAACCCAAATACAGCCCCCCTAGTCCTTCCATCTCACCTAAAGGAGAATACTGCTGAGAAACACTGTGAAGGGGTCACAGCCCAGGAACACAGGCAAAAACTGAGATTTGATCACAGAACTACAGATGATCACTATTTCCACAATACCTTACCACTTCATCAACAGAGCTCCTGTATAATAACAATGGATTGGAGGAAGGAGACCAGACTGGACGAGGAAGAAGAGACTAAACTGGAAGAGACCAGACTGGACAGGGAAGAGGAGACCAGACCAGAAGAGGAGACCAGACTGGACAAGGAAGAGGAGACCAGACCAGCCGAGGAAGAGAGTGCTAAGTTCTTAATATGCAATACCTCATTCAGACCTCATGAACCATCCTGTAAGATAGGTATTGTTCTTTACCTTGTTTACAGATGAGGAAACTAAGGCTTAGAGAAGTTATATAATCCGCCCAAGGTAACACCTTAATGCATGAAACTGAGAATCAAAACCAGGCCTGACACCAGAGTATCTGCTCTTAGCCATTATTATTATGCAGGTCAGATACCATCTTTCTGCCTATATAGTTGTTCCCACAGCTTCCTCCAAAGGTGTCCTCAGGCTGGCCCTGGAGTTGAGCCACAGCTGCTGTCCTGGGGATTTCCAACCCAGATTTTATTTTTACTGTGGATGGGGGAGGGGGGGAAGCACAGTCCTGGGCTGGAGGGCAGAAATTGGGCTTCTTGTGCTGTTCCGTCTCTGGACACAAGAGGTTGAACTCTCAGCAGGCATCTCTTGCTTGCACTAGCCCTCATTTGCCCCACAGGTAACATGGGAAGAATAATCCTCCTCCTGGTGCCTGCCAAAATTACTCTTTTTTGAGATCATATATGGAAGAAATCTGCATAAAGGATTAGCATTTATTAGACTATGTATAGATCTAGCCCCCAACCAAAGTTCCAGACTTAATTCCCAAGTTTCCAGCAAACTTGGAAAACCTCCAAAGGATCCTCACCTCCCTGCCTTTGTTCATGCCTTTCCATGTATCCAAAAGGCCTCCTCACATTCATCTACCATAATCCTACATATCAAAAAGGCCTAGTTCATAGGCTTTCTCCTAGAAGGTGTTTGTGGACAGTTGTCCTTGAAGTGATCCATTTCTCCTACCTAATCTTTGGCTATAAGCACTTAAGACAGGCATCACTCCTAGCCTTACCATATAATTAACATGCATACGATATCTCCTCTATGGAGGACATGTGTTGGTTTTTGCTTGCCTAATATCTTCTCTTGCTTTTAGTAACAGCAACTTGATTTTCCTCTGGTGAACAACCTTCTCTCACTTTTAATCCATATCATTTGGATGGGGTCAACCCCACTTCAAAATCCAGAGGTAGGCATGTGATGTAGGCCTATTCAGAGTTACCATAATGGGGTCAGTGAAGGACAGGTGACTCAATTAAAATCATTGAAAATTACTCCCAGGGCTTTTGCTAGGACCATTGGCATAAAAAGCTCTATGTTTGCTACAACTGGATGTAAACAAGCAGCTGTGAGGGGCTTTCACATGGAAAAAAAAAATTCCTGAGCATGAAGCCACCCAAGAGCAGGTTATAGAAAGAGCCCTAATCTGGAGGATAATATTGTTGGAAACCCTTGGATCTTAGATTCAGCTATTCCTGTTCTTCCTGTGGCCTCTTAACAAACTCCTTCCTCTTTCTTTTCCTTTGCCTCATCTATCAGTGGAACCATCATAGAGGTTAAGAGCACAGGCTCTGAGCTCTGAAAGATTTTGGTTCTGCCAGACGGGGTGCCTCACACCTATAATCCCAGTGACTCGGGGGGCTTAAGTTTAACTAACCAGCCTGAGCAACACGGTGAGTCCCTATCTCTACAAAAACAGAAAATTTAGCCGAGTGTGGTGGTGCACACCTATAGTCCCAGCTACTTGGGAGGCTGAGGAGGTAGAGCCTGGCAGTTGGAGGATGCAATGAGCTGTGACAATGCCACTGAACTCTAGCCTAGGCAACAGAGCAAGACTTTGTGTCAAACAAACAGATTTGGTTCTGCCACTTACTACACATATGACCTTGAACAAAATCATTCACATTTTACAAATAAGGACAATAGCATATTTGTCTTATAAGATTGTGAAGAACATTAAACAAAATTACAAATATAAAGAATGTGCCTGGCACAAAGTAATTCTCAAATAAATAAATAAAAACAATGGATTATAGCTGAAGGAGCTACAAGGTGAAGATTCTACTTAAGGAGTTTTTAGAGAAACCCAGACAATAGGACAAAACAAGAACTAGGACACCAGAGGAAATTAAAGCTGCCAACACCTATAGCAACAGTAAATTTGAACACAGTCCAACTTCTAGAAGATTAGCTCAAAACCTCACACTAAATGCCTATTTATCTGAATTCCTATTACAAGATAGATAATGCCTGGCCTCCAGTATAAAATTACACAGCACACTAAGTGTCAAGGCAAGAAAAAAAGTCTGAAGAAACAAAGCAAGCATTAGGCCAGATTGAGCTAAGGCACAGAGTTTGGAATTTAAAATAACTATGATTAATACGTTAAGGGCTGGCCGGGCACAGTGGATCACACCTGTAATCCTAGTACTCTGGGAGGCCAAATCGGGCAGATTGCTCAAGTTCAGGAGTTCGAAACCAGCCTGAGCAAGAGCGAGACCCCGTCTCTATTATAAATAGAAAGAAATTAATCGGCCAACTAATATAAATAGAAAAAATGAGACGGGCATGGTGGCGCATGCCTATAGTCCCAGCTACTCAGGAGACTGAGGCAGTAGGATTGCTTGAGCCCAGGAGTTTGAGGTTGCTGTGAGCTAGGCTGACGCCACAACACTCTAGCCCGGGCAACAGAGTGAGGCTCTGTCTCAA
Organism: Mirza zaza; assembly: GCA_008750895.1. Taxonomy (NCBI): domain Eukaryota; kingdom Metazoa; phylum Chordata; class Mammalia; order Primates; family Cheirogaleidae; genus Mirza; species Mirza zaza. The sequence goes on along the minus strand of VSMD01060838.1, from coordinate 17,292 downwards.
AAAAAAAAAAAGAAAAAAGAAAAAAATAGAAATCACCTGGACAGCTAAAAAATATATAGATAAAATAAGCCAGGCATGGTGGCGCATGCCTGTAGTCCCAGCTACTCGGGAGGCTGAGGCAGAAGGATTACTTGAGCCCAGGAGTTTGAGGTTGCTGTGAGCTAGGCTGACGCCACGGCACTCTGGCCCGGGCAACAGAGTGAGACTCTGTCTCAAACAAAAAAACTCAACCCTCAACAAAGTAAAGACAACCACCCATGGAATGGAAGAAAATATTTGACAGTTACCGTGTTTCTCCGAAAATAAGACCTACCCATAAAATAAACCCTAGCAGGATATCTAAGCATTTGTGCAACATAAGCCCTACCCGGAAAATAAGACCTAGTGATAGGCGTGGCTACGCAGCGTATCTGCACAACCCATGCATTTCACTGAGGACAAGCAGCCCTTCTCATCTGCCCCATCACGATAGCTACTATCCCAGAGGTGACCGGAAAGGTGTGGGCAGCCCCACCAACAAGGTCAGCTCCCCTGTCAGGTCCCGGCCGTCCTGTGCGTGCTGCAAGTTGAGGCTTTGAGGGGAAAATAACACATCCCCTGAAAATAAGTCCTAGGGTGTCTTCTTGAGGAAAAAGAAACATAAGACCCTGTCTTATTTTTGGGGAAACATGGTATGTATCTGATAAAGGACTTTTATCTAGAATATATAAAGATCTCTCAGAACTCAACAACGTAAAGACAAATAATCTTCCCAAAATGGGCAAAGGATCTTAATAGACATTTCTCCAAACAACTCAAATGGCCAGTAAGTATATAAAAAATGTTCAACATAATTATTCATTAGGCAAATGTAAATCAAAACCACAGTAAGAAACACCTTCATACCCACTAGGATAGCTATAATCACAAAGACAGATAATGAAAAGTATTGGTAAGGATGTGGAGAAACTGGAACTCTGATACACTCTTGGAGGGAATGTAAAATGGTGCAGTAGCTTTGAAAACCAGTCTGGCGGTTCTTTAGAGTTCTCATATGACCCAGCAATTCCACTCCTAGCTATCTACTTAGAGAAATGAAGACACACGACCACACAAAACTTGCACAAAAATGTTTACTTATTTATTTTTATTATTTATTTATTATTTGAGACAGAGTCTCCCTCTTGCCTGGGTTAGAGTGCCGTGGTGTCAGCCTAGCTCACAGCAACCTCAAACTCCTGGGCTCAAGTAATCCTTCTGCCTCAGCCTCCCAGGTAGCTGGGACTACAAGCATGCACCACCATGTCCGGCTCATTTTTCTATATATATTTTTTAGTTGGCTAATTAATTTCTTTCTATTTATAGTAGAGACGGGGTCTCGCTCTTGCTCAGGCTGGTCTCGAACTCCTGACCTTGAGCAATCCTCCCGCCTCAGCCTCCCAGAGTGCTAGGATTACAGGAGTGAGTACAAAAATGTTTATAGTAGCATTATTCATGAAAGCCGAAGGTAGAAACAACCCATTCATCAATTGATTAATAAATAAACTATGGTATATTCATACAAGGAATATTATGTGCCTAAAAAAAGGAGTAATGTACTTTTATTTGACAACATGGATGAAACATGAAAACATTATGCTAAGTGAAAGTCAATCACAAAAGGCCATATATTGTATAATTTCATTTATGTCCAGTGACTGGAATAGACAAATCTATAGAGACTGAAAGTTGTGGTTGCCAGGGGCTAGGGCTGGGGTGATGATGTGAAGTGCCTGCTGATGGGTATGGGGTTTTGTCTTGGGGTGACAAAAATGTAAAATTGTGATGATGGTTGCACAACTCAGAATATACTAAAAACTTTTCCATTGTACATTTCAGTGAGTGAATTATATCTCAATAAAGCTGTTATTAATAAAAACAAAACCAAATAAAACCAAAATCTCTGCCCTGCTTCAATAACCTCACCATCCTGCACAACCTGTGTTCCCAGCTTTATGTGCTAATTGAACAATTTTCTTTTACTTCTGGCTCTATCTTTATTCTCATCCCCTAAACCTCAATTTATATTCCATGAACTTGGAATTTAAAATCTAAATAGAGACTGCACTAAGGATTAGCTCTGCATTATTTATAGAAGAGAGAAAATTGCAGGGTGTCATCTGAACTGCTTAAGGAAAATTTCAAGCATCTTGAAATATTTCAGAACCTATTAACAATCATGTCTGTTATGTGCTCCCATAGCAAAAATATTTACTCCCAATCAGCATGAAACTTAATAATCGAATAAGTATTTCAAAGTAACAATTTTGTTTTTTTTTTGAGACAGAGTCTCACTTTGTTGCCCAGGCTAGAATAAGTGCAGTGGCATCAGACTAGCTCACAGCAACCTCAATCTCCTGGGCTCAAGTGATCCTACTTTCTCAGCCTCCTGAGTAGCTGGGACTACAGGCATGTGCCACCATGCCTGGCTAATTTTTATATATATATATATATATTTTTTTCTTTTTAAGTTGGTCAGTTAATTTCTTTCTATTTTTATTAGAGACCGGGTCTCACTCAGGCTGGTTTTGAACTCCTGACCTCAAGCAATCCGCCCGCCTCGGCCTCCCAGAGTGCTAGGATTACAGGTGTGAGCCACCACGCCCGGCCTCAAAATCACATTTAAGTAGCCTTACTTTCAACCTACATATTCCCAATTTTACAAATGAAATCTTAATACTCAAGACAGATTTTCGGCCAGGTGCAGTGGCTTACACCTATAATCCTAGCACTCTGGGAGAGTGAGGCAGGAGGATCTCTTGAGGCCGTTCAAGACCAGCCTGAGCAAGAGTGAGACCCCATCCTTACAAAATAAAAAAATTAGCTGGGTGTGGTGGCACATGCCTGTAGTCCCAGCTACTTGGGAGGCTGAGGTAGGGAGATTGCTTGAGCCCAGGAGTTGGAGGTTGCAGTGAGCTACGATGCCATCACTGTACTCTACACAGGTCGACAGAACAAGACTCTGTCTAAAAAAAAAAAGACAAATTTTCCATTATAGCAGTGACATGCAACAAAGAACAAGTGATCTTTCTAAAACCCCACTGTCCAATATGGTAGCAATTGGCCACACATGGCTATTGTGCGCTGGAAAGATGGCTAGTCTAATTGAGATGTAAGTATAACATACACACTGGATTATGAGGACTTAGTACAAAAGAGAATATAAAAATTTAGATTTTTACATTAATTATATATATTTTAATGATATTTTGGTTATGTCGTTTAAATAAAACATATCATTAAAACTAATTTCACCTGTTCCTATTATTTTTTTTAAAGAGACAAGCTCTTTTTTTTTTGAGACAGAGTCTCACTTTGTTGCCCAGGCTAGAGTGAGTGCCGTGGTGTCAGCCTAGCTCACAGTAACCTCAATCTCCTGGGCTTAAACGATCCTACTGCCTTAGCCTCCTGAGTAGCTGGGACTACAGGCATGCATCACCATGCCCGGCTAATTTTTTGTATATATATGTTTTTAGTTGGTCAATTAATTTCTTTCTATTTTTAGTACAGACAGGGTCTTGCTCAGGCTGGTTTCGAACTCACGACCTCAAGCAATCCGCCCACCTCGGCCTCCCAGAGTGCTAGGACAAGCTCTTTTTTATTTTTTGAAACAGAGTCTCACTTTGTTGCCTGGGCTAGAGTGCCGCAGCGTCAGCCTAGCTCATAGCAACCTCAAACTCCTGGGCTCAAGCAATCCTTCTGCCTCAGTCTCCTGAGTAGCTGGGACTACCAGCATGCATATCATGCCAGGCTAATTTTTTCTATATATTTTTAGTTGGCCAATTAATTTCTTTCTATTTTTAGTAGAGATGGGGTCTTGCTCTTGCTCAGGTGGTCTCAAACTCCTGACCATGAGAGATCCTCCTGCCTTGGCCTCCTAGTGTGCAAGGATTACAGGCGTGAGCAACTGCACCTGGCCAAGAGATGAGCTCTTGCTCTGTCACCCAGGCTGGAGTGCATTGGTACAATCTTAGCTCACTCCTCCCTCCTCAGCAGCTAGGATGACAGGCACATGCCACCATGCCTGGCTAATTTTTGAAAAGAATTTTTGTAGAGGCCGGGCACGGTGGCTCACGCCTGTAATGCTAGCACTGTGGGAGGCCAAGGGGAGAGGACTGCTCAAGGTCAGGAGTTCCAAACCAGCCTGAGCAAAAGCGAGAGCCCGTCTCTACTATAAATAGAAAGAAATTAATTGGCCAACTAACATATACAGAAAAAATTAGCCGGACATGGTGGCGCATGCCTGTAGTCCCAGCTAGTCGGGAGGCTGAGGCAGAAGGATTGCTTGAGCCCAGGAGTTTGAGGTTGTGAGCTAGGCTGATGCCACGGCACTCACTCTAGTCTGGGCAACAAAGTGAGACTTTGTCTCAAAAAAAAAAAAAAAAGAATTTTTGTAGAAATAGTCTTGCTCTGTTGTCCCTTCTGGTCTCAAACTCATGGCCTCGAGTGATCCTCCCACCTCAGCCTCCTAAAGCACGGGGTTATTAAAGGCAGAGCCACCACACCCTGGCTTACCTGTTCCTTTTTATTTTCTTTATATGGCTACTAGAAAATATCAATTATATTATGTGGCTCACATTTCTTCTTTTTTTCCAGCATCCACTGGAGAAACATTTTATTTCTATTGGACAGAGCTGCTTTAGAGAAACATGTAGAACCTTTGAGTGGACAGTAAATATGCATTACTAGACAAGGGGTTTGAAAAACTCCTATTAGTTTCCTGTTGCCATCTCCTTTTACATACTCACTTTCCAGGAGTCTTTGACACAGGTGGAAGAGCTATAACATAAAATCAACATAGTACTCCCATAGGACACCAAAATAATAGAGATTCTCTAACCATTCTTGCCTTTTGTAGCTGCTACTTTCATAAGGAGCTATAGCCAGGAAGGAAAGTTTTTCATTACAACAGTTAAAACGTTTTTAGGGGGGAGGGTTAATTTTCTGTATGGATCAACAAGGACACAGAACCTTAAGACTGGTTTGACTAAATCTTTAGACAAAGGTACCTTGATGAAAGCAAGGGTGGAAAAGAAAGAAAAAAGGATTATTGGTGATCTCAGAGAAATCCAGAAAACAAGCATGGAAGTGAGTTTAAGGAAGACTCCTAGAGTGATCTATTACAAAGGTGAAATCTTTTTTTTTTTTTTGAGACAGAGTCTCGCTTTGTTGTCCAGGCTAGAGTGCTATGGCATCAGCCTAGTTCACAGCAACCTCAAACTCCTGGGCTCAAGCGATCCTGCTGCCTCAGCCTCCCGAGTAGCTGGAACTACATGTGCATGTGCCGCCATGCCCGGCTGATTTTTTCTATATATATTAGTTGGCTGATTAATTTCTTTCTATTTTTAGTAGAGACGGGGTCTCGCTCTTGCTCAGGCTGGTTTTGAACTCCTGACCTCGAGCAATTTGTCCGCCTCGGCCTCCCAGAGTGCTAGGATTACAGGCGAGAGCCACCTCGACAGGCCTCAAGGGTGAAATCTTAAGTCATCAGTGTGAGTAATTTAATCCCATTTGTCCACATTGCACATGTATTCACTGAGCATTTGGGTGTTGTACCTGATTGATGTAGACTCTCCTGTATGTCTCATATGACTGATCTTTTAGCTAGGGTAGTGCTAACACAGAGCCACTAGTCACATATATGGCTAGAGAGCAGTTGAAATGTGGCTGTGACTTAGCTGAATTTCAAATTGTATTTAACTTAAATTTAAGTAGCCACATGGGGTTAGTGGCTGCTGTGTCGGCCAGTACAGGTCCAGAGCCTTAGTACTTCAAATGTGTGCAAATCAGCAGCACATGTAGCCTCTGGAAATTGGTTAGAAATGCAGGACTGGACTTCTTGAGATACATTTTGCAGTTTAAGATCACCAAGTGATTCCTGTGCACCTTAAAATTTGAAAATCACTTATCTAGAGGGTCTTATTTGAATACACTGAAGCTCCCAAAATTGTATAAAGTTTGTATGTGTATATATATATGTGTGCCTGTATGTGTATATATGCACACTTTAATATTTTCCTTCCCCTAGAGATAGTATCTCTTTACTTTCCCCCCAGATTTTTTAAAGTATTCATAATCCAAAATTGAGAAGTTTTTATTTATTATTAGAGATGGGGTCATGCTATATTGCCCAGACTAGCCTCAACTCCTAGGCTCAACCAATTGTCTTGCCTCAGCCTCCCGAGCAGCTGTGATTACAGGCACAAGACACTGCATCTGACTCCCAAGAAGTTCTATCAACAGGAATGTAGCCGCACAAAGTGGGAAAGCAGATTTCATGGAACAAAGGGAAATTAAAGTTATCCTTTGCTGTGCAAGGAAACTTTCCAATTTATGAAAATCAGAACCTGGTCATATTGGGCTTTGTAGTATGTCTGAAGGAAAAAACTACATGGTACACTCTCCTAGTCTCTATGTTTCAAAAAAGCACATACACGTCACCAGTCTGGTACTTATAAAACAACGGTCCCCAATCTTTTTGCCACCAGGGACCAGTTTCATGGAAGACAATTTTTTCCATGGAGGGGTCAGCGGGGGAATGGTTTTGGAATGATTCTAGCACATTACATTTACCATGCAGTCAAACCTTTGTATTTGCAGCTGTTCCCCAGCATTAGCACCACCACCCTAGATCGTCAGGCATTAAATTCTCATAAGGAGTGCACAACCTAGATCCCTTGCATGCAGTTCACAGTAGGGTTTGTGCTCCTATGAGAATCTAATGCTGCTGCTGCTCTGACAGGAGGTGGAGCTTAAACAGCGATGCGATGCAAGCGATGGGGAGTGGCTGTAGATACTGACAAAACTTCACCTGCTGCTCACCCCCTGCCGTGCTGCGCCCTGCTGTGCTGCCCAGTTCCTAATTGGTGATGGACAGGTACCAGTCTGCTGCTAGGGGGCTGGGGACTGCAGCTATAAAGCATTTATGTATATATATATTTTCTATTTTGTATTATAGACACATATCCTTATTTTTCTAGTGGAAATTGACCACAAAATGTATTCCAGAGCAAATATCTGTTGGTGCTAATTTGTACTGCACAGAACAACTAACTGTTGATGTTTCAAGTACTGATGTACTACTGCAGTTGTTACCAATTTTGGGGGTGATTTAAGAATCAATCAGGAATTTTTTTGATTAGTATCATGGCTGTCTAGTTATTACCTACAATATGAAACTATGAAGATGCAGGAATCAACCAGGATTTTTTAATTAGTATGATGGCAGTCTAGTTACTACCTAAGACATGAAACCACGAACAAAAATATTTGAAAGGGCTGGGCACCGTGGCTCGCGCCTGCAATCCTAGCACTTTGGGACACCAAGGTGGGCGGGTTGCTCAAGGTCAGGAGTTTGGGACCAGCCTGAGCAAGAGTGAGACCCTGTTTCTACTAAAAATAGAAAGCAATTAATTGGCCAACTAAAAATATATATAATAAAAATGTTTATTATTTCCTTTAGGCAAAAATTACAAAATAATAACTTTGTGTTGAGGATAAGGTTGCTTTCAGGCTTTGTAAATTTGCTGCAGAGAAACTGCCCCCCTTTGTTGCCTAGGCTAGAGTGAGTGCCGTGGTGTCAGCCTAGCTCACAGCAACCTCAAACTCCTGGGCTCAAAGCAATCCTGCTGCCTCAGCCTCCCAAGTAGCTGGGACTACAAGCATGAGCCACCATGCCCGGCTAATTTTTTCTATATATATTAGTTGGCCCATGAATTTCTATTTATAGTAGAGACAGGGTCTTGCTCTTGCTCAGGCTGGTTTCGAACTCCTGACCTCAAGCAATCCGCCCGTCTCAGCCCCGCAGAGTGCTAGATTACAGGTGTGAGCCACTAAGCCCGGCCCTCCTTTGTTAACAACAACAAAAATTGTTCTGACTTCTATGCTAAGGCAGTGATTTATTCTGGTTGACTAAGTCCCTGGAGTTAGATGGTATGTCCCCGACACTCAAAATGGCTTGAAGAATCCATCTTGGGTCATTATTTTTCCACTAGTTTTTAAGAAGAAACATGCACAAACTACCATTTGTGCTAACACAGCCAGGAAAATCAACTCATCACACGGAGCCATAAGTATTTCCTAGATAAAGAAAACATTTTAGCTTACCCTCACTTTTTCCTTTTTTGGAATGCAAATTTATACTGGTTGAGTGTCACAAATCCAAAAGTTTGAAATCCAAAATGCTCCAAAATCCAAAACTTGTAAAATGTTTTTAAATTTTTATTTTTTTTAGAGATAGGGTCTTTCTATGTTACCTGGAATGGCCTTGAACTCCTGGGCTCAAGCGATTCTCCCACTTCAGCCTTCTGAGTAGCTGGGACTAGAGACATGTGCCACCTTGCCTGGCACAAATCTAAAACTTTCTGAGCGCCAAAAAGACGCTCAAAGGAAGTGCTCATTGGAGCATTTCAGATTTCGGATTTTTGAATTTGGGATGCTTAACTGCTAAGTGTGCGTATTCCAAAATCTGAAATACTTCTGGTCCCAAGCATTTTGGATATTCAACTTGTAAATGCAGAACTGCTGAATGCAATTACAATAGGACGACTTAGGTCCCTTCATAAATAATTGTCACTTGTCAGTCTGATGAAGAAGAAGAACTGCTATTACTGAAAAGTATAGACAGGACTACTATACACTTAATAAATTTGGCTTTTGTAGGACAAAAGATTCCTTAGAAACTAGCCAGCTAAAAGGGTAATTTATCATGATATTTCCAACCCTTTCTAAACTTCAGCATTGTGGTAGATGTCATTAAAACAAAAGGGCTGAAAAACAGTTCTCTATCTTATTTCCACTAACAGATACAGGACAAAGGTTATTCACATTCTCATGGTGTGAGGTTCCTGGTATGCTAGCTCTTCTCCATTCCTTTCCTTTCCACTCCAGAAAGCACACCGGAAGGCCACTGAGTGATGCCACCGTAAAGATAACCTTGAGTCCAGTCCAACAGTCAATTAGTCACACCATGGGGATATTCAGCCTATTCTCATATCTCACACCTGAGCATTCATTCATTTGGTTCCTTACCTTTAGTCAGGCCCAAGATTCTCATTTGCATTCAGTTTCATATATTTATTTAATTTATTTACATAATGAGTAGAAAGGCAATTTAAAAAATATTTATTACATTCAGTTCTAGAAATGATAATTAAAATTGGTACAATTATGTTATACAACTTTGGAAAGGCATATTTACCCTTTCACCCAGAGAAAAGTTTTATGCAATGCCAGAAATGGAAATACCTATGCCATTGGTGACAAAGGGCAAACGCTGCGGATAGAAGGAGCCCTTGTAAATTTTTAGTTTTCTTCTCTGCCATTATTTATTTTTGAGCAAATCCTAGTCCAGAGAAAAGAGTTCTGAACATAAAGGCACCTAGAGTAAAAATCAGATCTTAACTAATACAAACAGCTACACATGTTTACACCAAGGAAAAAAAGCCCTATGAAAACAACTCTCCTGCAAGGCATTGATAATGTAAATGAAAAAGCCATTGCAACTAAAAAGTCTATAAAGGTTTTCCTGAATCTGATATGTGAATGGGATAATGACAATTACTTTTGTGTTTATAAACCTGTAGATGTTTTATAATTTAAATCAGCACGAGTGCTATCTTTATATTCATAGGTGGGGGCTCTCAAATTATTTACCCACAGTCCAGATTTGTTTTGTTGAATCTGCTCTTCAAATGCATTGTTGTATATATTCCATTAATGGATATGTTAAAAATTCCTGCTTTCAAGAATGTAGAAAAACCTACAACTGCTACTTTATTTTATTTTATATTTTGAGACAGAGTCTCGCTTTGTTGCCCAGGCTAGAGTGAGTGCCATGGCATCAGCCTAGCTCACAGCAACCTCAAACTCCTGGGCTCAAGCGATCCTGCTGCCTCAGCCTCCTGAGTAGCTGGGACTACAGGCATGCGCCACCATGCCCGGCTAATTTTTTCTATATATATTCGTTAGCCAATTAATTTCTTTTTATTTATAATAGAGACAGGGGTCTCGCTCTTGCTCAGGCTGGTTTCGAATTCCTGACCTCGAGCAATCCGCCCGCCTCGGCCTCCCAGAGTGGTAGGTTTACTGGCGTGAGCCACCGCGCCTGGCCTAGAACTGCTACTTTAAACCAAAGTCCTTTTTCATCATTACAAAGCCAGTAAAGCTGAATTTATTTTACCATGATTTAAGCACCTGAAGTATATTCTGACCAATTTATATTTTGTAAGCTAAAATCAGGATCTTCAAAATTTGTGTAGGTGGTGTACAAATATTGCAAATTATTTCTTTAAGCTAATAAAAAACTTTAAAAAATACAAATAATCTTTTACTACAAAGATTCAAAATCCACATACGGGTCTGTAGTAAGAGAAAAATGAACAAGAAGCGAGTAAGCAAACATTGTCTGCACGTTCTAATCTGTGGACAAGGTACCAGTCAACGGAGCCAGGTTGTATTCAGCTGGGTCTGGTTCTTGATGCTGGTATCCATTTTTAGCACTTCTCGAATGGCCATGGTAGCATACGTGGAAGGAGGAAGAGAAAAATCCATTTTCAGAGCCCTGTATTTGCCTTCTGCTAGGCAAGAAAGAAGAGAATGGTCAGAAAATGAAGGCAGCTGCAGACAGACTCAGGAGAAGAGTCATATAATCTCTATACAAATACAAAGAACTGTGCTCCTTTCTTTTGGCTCTACTTCCCAAGGGGCCTCAGAGAATGTGACCATGGAAGTAAGAGATCTGTGAGCGTATGAACCAGCTGAACGGTTATGGTAATTCTACCTTGGAACCTTCACAAAAGGGCAAATGACAAAGAGAGCACAAGAGAGAAGTGCATGTGAAGTTTAAAAAAATAAATTAGGGCACAGGGAGAAACAGAAAAAGGAATGATAAGAATTTGACAATGACAATGGAAATTTAAATTTTTAGACTCTCTTCTTGAATTTTCACTCACCTTTGTTAACCCTGTAGGGGATGGGGAGGAAATAATCAGTCACCTAATATCAAAACCATCTATCACGTTCATTCATTTTCAGGGAGATTTGCTATTTTAGTTACGCCCTTCATCTATAATCATAAAAATAAAGTGACAAAACACAAAATGTAAATCATAGAGTGGGTGGGTGGTGGTGGTGATTATCAGATCAGACCTTAAAAAAAACTGTATTTTTTTATAAGAAAATATTTCAAAGGTGACAGAGCTGATGACTGAGTAAACTTACCTAAAGCAAAAACTGGTGGTGGTTTCCCTTCTAGGTTGTCTACATCTGTGTTGAAAAGTGGAATTTTGGGATCATCATATGCAACAACTTCCCTTCAAAACACAAAGTATGAATACGAGCTTTCATAAAAGGTACGAAGTTACTCATTACCATTTGTTTAGTAAGAAAAACACATAGACCGGGTACGGGTGGCTCTGAAATCCCTAGTACTTTGGGAGGCCAAGGTGGGAGGATCGCTTGAGGAGTAGTCCTGTAGTCCCAGCTACTGAGGAGGCTGAGACAAGAGGATTGCTTGAGCCCAAGAGTTTGAGACTGCAGAGACCTACGATGCTGCTGGGCAAGACTGAGACCTTGTACCCCTGCGGTCCCTAACCTAAGGGCTGCGGCCTGGTACCAGTCCAAGGCCTGTTAGGAAGTGAGGCTACACAGTAGGAGGTGAATGGCCGAAAAAGCTTCATCTGTATTTATAGCCTCTCCCCTTCTCTGGCATTACTGCTACCTCTCTATCACTCCACCCTGTCTGTGGAAAAATTGTATTCCGTGAAACGGATTCCTGAGGGGGACCTCTGCTGTACCCCACTCCCCCGCCACCCCAAAATCCCAAATAGATCTATTGTAAATAATTGGTAGGACTCTTCAAAATCAGAATAGGGCCAGATTTTATATATAAGTTTTGTCTTTATATTATTATATAGCAGATGACAGATGATGCCAGCCTATTAAAAGACATAATTACCAAATAAAGCTTTAGATAATACTGGTTATTGAAATAATTTTTTTTTTTTTTTTTGAGACGGAGTCTCATTTTGTTGCCCAGGCTAGAGTGAGTACTGAGGTGTCAGCCTAGCTCACAGCAACCTCAATCTCCTGGGCTCAAGCAATCCTTCTGCCTCAGCCTCCAGAGTAGCTGGGACTTACAGGCACACGCCACCATGCCCAGCTAATTTTTTCTATATATTTTTAGTTGGTCAATTAATTTCTTTCTATTTTTAGTAGAGATAGGGTCTTGCTCTTGCTCAGGCTGGTTTCGAACTCCTGACCTCGAGTGATCTGCCCACCTTGGCCTCCCAGAGTGCTAGGATTACAGGTGTGAGCCACTAAGCCCGGCCTGGGTATTAAAATATTTTTAAATGAATTAGTACAAATATCTTTTTCTCTATAGAAACATGACATTGAAAAAACCAGATTAGTGTTTGGAACTCACAGCTAATACTGAGTAAGGTAACTTGCTCAGGGATAGTGCTCTAAGGAATCTCAGGTTTCTAGAAATAGGGAAAAGTTCATTCTCTACATATTTCTTCAATAATTCAGTGATGCTAACAAAATGTAAATGAAGTTACTTTCACTATATGTTTGCATTCAAAACAACTTCATTTATTTCTCGATGATTTGAAAAATACCAAATAGTAGCTATAGTGATAATACTAATAACAACAATAACACTTATGAAATACTTATATGCTGGATTCTAAGCACTGAAAAATACAGTTATGTATCCCTTAGCAATGGGGCATACGTTCTGAGAAATGTATCATTAGGCAATTCTGTCATTGTGTAAACACCATAGAGTGTGCTTACACAAACCTAGATGATGCAGTTTACCACGCACCTAGGCTGAATGGTATAGCCTACTGCTCCTAGGCTACAAACTTGTACAGCATGTCACTGTACTGAATACTGCAGGCAACTGTAACACAATGGTAAGTATTTGTGTATCTAAACATAGACAGAAAAGGCACAGCAAAACTACGGTATAATCTTATGGGACCACTGTCATACACATTGTCCATTGTGGACCGAAAGTTCATTATATGGTACATGACTATTTATGTGAAGCAAAAGCTTACAACCTTGTATGGTAGGCTGTCAGACAGCTGGACGGCCACACGTAGGAGCTGTGCACAGACACCCATGTGGGAACGGAGCCACCCTGCATGCTCCCAGCATGGGAAGGAACAGAGATTCCCTGGAGGTTCCCGTTGTGATGCAAATTCAGTGACTGGATTCTATAGCAAGTCATTTTTATAAATATGTATGATATCAAACTTTTACTTAAAATGAATATTTAATAATTTAAAAAAATCTTATATGGTAATTCAGTTTTACCTCATTCCAGACTATTACTCACCAGCTAACATTCTGAGGACGAATAATGATCTTTCGGTAGGCCCCTGATAGGGAATAATCTCGAATTTTGTGTCTCATGTTGTCAATATCAAGATTGTCTGCTGTGAGCATTTCCCTGTAGGCATCTCTAACTAATATAAAATACAGAAAGTTAGTTGGAATGCAGCCTATCAACAAGTTACCCTAAAGCAGACCACAAATAGAGTAACTTGTACATTTAGTTTAGATCACCCTAATTTATAATCCAAACTCTATTCTTTGGAATCAAAACTGAGAGACTTAGCAACTAGGACCAGAAGGTGCCTCCAGCTTTGGTTTGGCCAATGAGCAATTTATCTTTGCAACCAGCCACAGTACCTATGGTGTAGGGTTCTCAGGCTATAAAAGGCCATTTTATCCAAAGTTGCTAAACTACAATTTATATGTGCTCAGAGTTGGAAGACATCATACACAGAGGCTTCAAACTCTCTCTGGAAGAGGTAGTTATATATAAATGTATAAAAATAAGAGACCTTGAAAAACCATCTGGCTCACCCTCGCACCTGATGTAGAATCTTTTTTATAACACTCAAGAAAGACAGTTTTCCAGCCTTTGCTTGCACGTTGTCATTAAGGAGGAAGTACTGCTTTGTGAGGTATGCAGTTATTGGAAAATTCTTCCTATTCCAAGCTGAAATCCACTGTCTTGTAACTTTTGTTGATGGCTTTGGAACACAGCAGGTTAACTGTCCTCTTCTACATTCATTCCTAAGTATCGGACCTTTCAGCCATATAGTCTCTAGACCAAAAAATGCTTCCCTTGATTACCCCTCTTTGACATTTCTGAATTCTCTTTATCTGTCTCAGGCTAATGGGCTTATGTTTGACAATAACTGCAGATACTTTTTATATAGACTATTATCAAACTGGCCCTCTTCTGTCTCTCCGTTTGATTACCGGGCATAAATGTGAGAATTTGCATTTAACTCTATTAAACGCCTCTGCAGTTTTTCTTAAAAAAACTTTTCTCATAGTTATTTTCTTTTACACTATTTGCAAATATAAGCAGATTTCCTTATTCAAATTATTCATAAAAAATGTGGAGCAGAACAGGATCAAAGAAAGACACTCTCACTACACACTAAGGACAAAAGGGATCCCTAAATCAAGCTTTAGTGGGTACTAAGTGTGCACATGTTACCTATCCAACCTGAAATATCACCCATCCAGTTTATGAGTCTCTGTATTTGGCTACAAGGTTTTCATTAACACCTTTGTCAAAGGCTTTGCTTAATTTAGGTTCTAATTGATCCTAGCCAAGTTCCTAATCCTCAGAGGTGTAAGAAGAGGAAAAGAATATTTTTTCTTTCTTGTAAGGGTTGACTTTGGGTGTCAACTGGCTTAAGTACTCAGACAGTGGGTAAAACATTACTTATTCTCAAGCATTCCTCTTCTGCTGAAAGGGAAGCCCAGGTGGTCTGGCATTAGATGAGAATGAACGCACTGCATCAGGTGTGTCCGTGAGGGCGTTTCCGAGGAGACTGGAATGAGTTGGTGGACTGAGTGGGGAAGCTCTACCCTCAATGTGGGCAGGCATAGCTAATAGGCTGGGGGCCTGGATGGAACAAAAAGTAGAAGGGCAAATTCTTTCCCTTTCTCCCACAGCAGGGATGTCCTTCCTCTGCCCTTGGACGTCAGAACTGCAAGTTATCAGGCCTACGGACTCTGGGACTTGTGCCAGCGGCTCCCCTCTCTCCAGGTTCTCAAGCCTTCAGCCTCAGACTGACAGTTACACCACTGGCTTCCCTGGTTCTGAGGCCTTTGGATGAGGAGGACTGAGCCAAGCTACCAACTTTCCTGGTTCCCCGGCTTGCAGACAGGCCGTTGTGGGACTTCTCAGCCTCCACAATAAAGTGAGCCAACTCCCCTAATAAATCCCTTTTCATCTCTATATATTCTTGGTTCTGTCTCTCTGGGGAACGCTGACCAAAACAGAGAGGAAATGCAGCTTTTAGCATCTTAGTGCCTGCCTTCTCACTTGTTCCTAGTACTGCTCTCCTTGGTTTCTACCCACGGTAGGCACATCACAGCCCTCCCTTATCTACCTTATTCATTCTCCTCTCCATCCCTCAACTCCTTTCCCCTCAGTGAAGACAAACACATATAAGTGTAGCAATCTGTTTCAATTAATCAATATATAAATGACAGATTTACTATTAAACCCTTCTAGAAATATTTGCATTATCCAAGAAGGGCATTAATCCTAATCATTCTCTAATTCATAAAATTTCAGGAATATAACACTGACAAGTAAAATAATTCTGGCTTCTTGAGAAAAAAGATATTTTAACAGGAAAATACCACATATAGGCCAGTCCTGGCTAGGAGTAAACTTCTAGGGTCAGTCTCATTAAATCGCTCTTATGGACAGATCTGCTTTCTTTTCTCAGCACAAGGCCTGACACGTGAACATATATCGGAAGGGACTGTCTCCAAGGTCCCTTAGAGCAGCCCATACAAGCAACAGGCTGCATACACTACCAAGGAGGCTGCTGTTTGCAGCCATTGCACACCGGGCCCCCATGAAGAAAGGAGCACGGTCGGCTTAATTGGCTGCAGGACAACTTATACATGTTTGAAATCTAAATACCTTTTTAAGTCTGATGAAAATAAAGTTTTAAAATTATATTTAAAGTACTGATTTTTTTTCCTTTCTCCACTCTTGGCTGCCAGTGGCTTAATTATGTTAAACTTGTTTTAACTATTTTCCCCTACAAGGAACTTACTTTTATGCTTTGGGTAGATAACATCGAAACCAGGCAAGGGCATTACCACATCATGGATGGAGTAATTATTAATATCTTCTTCCTCAATATAGGTGGCCGTGGCTGCAAATTCACAAGTAAACAATAAATGAAGAAAAATTAAGAAAATTGGCAATATGCATGAGCTCAATCTTCTAAAATTATATACACCTAAGCAAATCAGAAGCAAGTCCTAAGTTGATACAGGTTCAGTGGCCTTGGTAGCTTAAAGAAATTAAGTTAGGATACATATTCTTCTGTCCTTTCTACTCTACCCAAGAAATAAAAATCAAGGATTTAGAAAAAGTAGAATTTTTTGTTTTTTAGAGACAGGGTCTCTGTTGCCCAGGTTGGAATGCAGCAGCATGATGACAGCTCACTGTAACCTCAAACTCCTGGGCTCGAACAATCCTCTCACCTCAGTCTCCTGAAAAAGTAGAATTTGTAGTGAAATTTAAAAATATTTATCTTTCAGCTGTATACTCATTTTTTAGGAATGCCTGCTTTTTCAAAGCAGCTCCTTTAACCTTCTTAATACTATGAAAGACTATTTTAAAAGCCATTATACTACAAAATACTATTTGGAAAGCCATCATACATGAATACATTTTGCTAAAAGAATAAACAATTAAAAAAAACTTGCCTATAGAATACTCGCATGTACATTAAAAGAAAAAGAAAGTAAAAATAAAAAAAATAAATAAATACATTAAAAAAAAAAAAAAAAACCTGCCTGTATTTTGAAGGTAAAACATGGTGGCACACAGGACATTGAAAGAGGCCAGGCGGCTGGGCACAGTGGCTCACACCTGTAATCCTAGCACTCTGGGAGGCCGAGGCGGGCAGATTGCTCCAGATCAGGAGTTCGAGACCAGCCTGAACAAGAGCGAGACCCATCTCTACTATAAATAGAAAGAAATTAATTGGTCAACTAATATATATAGAAAAAATTAGCCGGGCATGGTGGCACATGCCTGTATTCCCAGCTACTCGGGAGGCTGAGGCAGCAGGATCGCTTGAGCCCGGGAGTTTGAGGTTGCTGTGAACTAGGCTGATGCCACAGCACTCACTCTAGCCTGGGCAACAAAGTAAGACCCTGCCTCCCTGCCCCCCCCCCCAAAAAAAAAAAAAGAGGCCAGGCATG
>VSMD01060837.1:0-49551 GCA_008750895.1 Mirza zaza | reverse complement strand
GTCCTCTGCACACACTTGGTCCAGAACACCTTTCCTAACTTCTTCCCCTGGCCAGCTCTTACTCATCATTCACAACTCGGCTCCAGAATACATTGTTAGATGATTTTTAAAAAGCCAGATCATCTCACTTCTCTGCTCAAAACCTACTACAGGCTGGGCACAGTGGCTTACACCTGTGATCCTGACACTTTGGGAGGCTGAGGTAGGATAATCTCTTGAGGATAGGAGTTTGAGACCAGCCTGGGCAACATAGCAAGACCCTGTCTCTACAAAAAATAATAAAAATTAGCCAGGCAGGGTGGAATGCCCTTGTAGTCCCAGCTACTTGGGAAGCTGAGGCAGGAGGACCACTTGAACCAAGAAGTTCAGAAGCTGCAGTGGGCTGTGATTATACCACTGCACTCCATCCTGGGTGACAAAGTGAGACCCTATCTTTAAAAAACAAAACAAAACAAAAAAAACCTACGATAACTCCTGTTTCACTCAGAAAGCCCAAGTCCCTACAATGGCTCATTTCCTTACCTGTGAAATTTCTGGATCAAAGATTATGAACATACATATTGCAATCTGCTTTCCCCAAATAGTATATCAAATTACACTCCCTGGGTGGATTTTAGAATATACTCCTGTATATTCTAAAATATACTCCTGTATATTTTAGAATATACTCCTGTAAAAATATACTATTTTTTTTTTTTTTTTTTGAGACAGAGTCTCACTTTATTGCTCAGGCTAGAGTGAGTGCCGTGGCGTCAGCCTAGCTCACAGCAACCTCAAACTCCTGGGCTCAAGCAATCCTGCTGCCTCAGCCTCCCAAGTAGCTGGGACTACAGGCATGTGCCACCATGCCCGGCTAATTTTTTCTATGTATATTAGTTGGCCAATTAATTTCTTTCTATTTATAGTAGAGATGGGTCTCGCTCTTGCTCAGGCTGGTCTCGAACTCCTGAGCTCAAACGATCCGCCCACCTCGGCCTCCCAGAGAGCTAGGATTACAGGCTTGAGCCACCGCGCCCGGCCAAGTGCTATTAATTTTTAAATGTTTGCCAATTTAATTGGCAACAGCCAACTTATTGCTGTTTTAATTCACATTTGTAAATTTGTAGGATTTACATTTGTAGGATTATCTATAAGCTGGACTCATTTTCTGTTGGTTAGCTAATTGTATTTTCCCTTTTGTAAAGACATGAAAATCTTTTAACAAATGTGTTGATTTTGATGTTCTCCTTCCCTGTTCTATTTCTTCCCTACTTATCTAATCTTTTTTCCTCCAGTTCTTTCTCATTTTTCTGTCACATCATTTCTCTCACAGCAACTATTGAATAACAACTCCATATCTGTACCTACTATGTGCCAGGCAATTTCCTAAGTATAATACTTTGCCTGCCTTGATTCTAATTCTACCAAGGTAGTTATTGTCCCTATTTTAGAGATGGTGAAATTGAGACTCAGAGAATAAGTGATTTGCCCAAGGCACAGAGGCAAGGCTTAAAGTCAGGTCTCTACAGAGCCTTTGTCCCCTTCCCGATACTCATCGTGTCTTCCTGCTTACACAGTACATCCTAGTTCATCTGTCCTCGTGTCTGTCATCATTGTTGTCAGCTGCGGTTTATCTTTTTCTCTTCCTTATTTTTTCCCCTGAGGATTATTTATTCTCTTTGATGTTGTATTTTAATTATCAGTGTTTCTATTTCTTGCTTTCTTATCAGCTTTCTCTGGGTTCCTTCCTTCTCCTCAGCAAACCCACCTGCTATGGGGAACTTATCTCTGTCCTCCACTCCTTTCTCTCCATGTAGCAACCTCTGGCCTCAACCTGGTGAAATAAACACTGCAGGACAGGCCTGGGAGAGGACTCAGGAGTAGGGAAGAGTCAGAGAAGGAAGAAAAAAAGGAGGTAGAAGTTGACAGGGGAGGCTGTTCGAGACTGTATTCATGAGGAGAGGGCCAGGAATGTGACTTGGCAGGGGGAGGTGTGAACATATAGGTAAATCTGTGTTGGGGTGGTTACCGAGGGTTTGGGGCTGTCATGGTGAGGAAATTGTGTGGGTTTAAAAAAGAGATTAGAGGGCCGGGCGCGGTGGCTCACACCTGTAATCCTAGCACTCTGGGAGGCCAAGGCGGGCGGATTGCTCAAGGTCAGGAGTTCAAAACCAGCCTGAGCGAGACCCCATCTCTACTATAAAAATAGAAAGAAATTAGTTGGCCAACTAATATATATATAAAAAAAAAATTAGCCGGGCATGGTGGTGCATGCCTGTAGTCCCAGCTACTCGGGAGGCTGAGGCAGCAGGATTGCTCGAGCTCAGGAGTTTGAGGTTGCTGTGAGCTAGGCTGACGCCACGGCACTCACTCTAGCCTGGGCAACAAAGCGAGACTCTGTCTCAAAAAAAAAGAAAAAAAAAGAGATTAGAAATCATGAAGATCCTAGGTGGGGCTGGAGTCTCAGAGAAGCAGTACATGTGGGTCACAGGGGATGGTAGTGACCAACAGGAAGAGACCCCCAGACAGGTAGAAGCAGAACGGGGTCTGAGAACAGACGAAGTTCACAAAGCCTCTGGAGTGGATTTGGCTGTGGCCCTCACCCTCCTCCAAACCACAGTTAGGTCATATACCCTCACAATGTCCCTGCCTCCCCCAAGCCCCAGTTATAGAGCACAACTCCATGGCCAGCATGATACAGGATTTGAGGGATGCTAAGATCAAAGAGACTAAGGCAGGCCTGGCACTGGGACTCACAGTCTGGACAGTGAGGGTAGTGAAAGGGAATGGAACCCCTCCTTCCCTGTGGCCCACTTTGATTTCACCTCTGCCAGGGACATGAGCTGATTCCATATACATCTTACCTGAGTGGGAACATCACGCTGAAAGGCCATCTGATCCTTCCCTTGCCTGCACCAATGCAGGGCCCATTGTTACCAGGCACTGCCATCCCCGCCCTCTTCCCAGAGCAGTTTGCAGAATGGTGTGTGGATATAAATCACTGGAGCAACCTGAACTAAGAAGCAGCCCCAGCCTAGACCTGTTCTTTTAGGAAACTCTCCCAGTGGCAGCCTCCCTATTGGCCTCTGATGTCCTCCTTGTCCTCCCTACCAGACCTGAGAGGGACTGAGTAAGGGCTCCCTCCAGGATGTCCCCGTAGCCCCAGCAAAGGCCCAACTCATGTTGATTTTCATTTTTTAGTTTTTGTCCCAGACCCAGATAACCTGGTTCATGCTTAAACCCTAGACCTGCGGTCCCCAACCCCCAGGCCATGGCCCTGTACCAGTCCGTGACCTGTTAGGAAACGGGTTGTGCTTCACTGCCTGAGCCCCGAATCACCACCCCCACGACACCTTACCCCACCCCCTCCATCAGGGGAAAAGTTGTCTTCCATGAAACCGGTCCCTGGTGCCAGAAAGGTTGGGGACTGCTGCCCTAGACCACAGAAGAAATCAGAGAGTCACATAACTGAGGCTTCTCCACTTCCCTGGCAAAGTTCCAGATTCTGAGAAGAGGGGCAGGAGCCTGGGGAGTCAGCCTGGGCCATGGCTAGGCTGTCAAGGAGGAGGCAGGGGCTCCTTTCCCGCGGCACTTCTCCAGGCCTCAGGATTAGGACCTCACCTCCCCCAGAGCTCTGACCAGCCAGGCGCTTTCCCCACGGCTTTCTCTCTTTGCTCTGGCAGTGGGCAGCCGGGTGAGCCAGGAGCTGCATTACACCAAGGAGAAGCTGGGGGAGGAGGCTGCATATACCTCTCAGATGCTGATACAGACTGCACGCCAGGAGGGGGAGAACATCCTCACGCCTGAGGCACTAGGCCTCCACCTCCAGGCAGCCCTCACTGCCAGTAAAGTGCAAGTATCACTCTATGGAAAGTGAGTCTGGCTGAGCCCCTGGGGGCGGGGCGGTGAAGTTCAGGGTGAAGTGTGCCGTGGCAGTTCTGGAGTGGGAACTCCCCTCTTCTGCTGAACTCTGTACCCCTGGCTATTGCAGGTCCTGGGATTTGAACAAAATCTGCTACAAGTCAGGAGTTCCCCTTATTGAAAATGGAATGATTGAGCGAGTAAGTACCCTGAGCTGTTTTCCTGAGGTGGAGTAGAGGTGGAAGCTTTGCTGTGGTGTGGCAGGGTTCAGAGAGATTCTCAGGGGGTTAAAAGTAAGGGGAGGCCGGGCGCGGTGGCTCACACCTGTAATCCTGGCACTCTGGGAGACCGAGGTGGGAGGATCGCTTGAAGTCAGGAGTTCGAAACCAGCCTGAGCAAGAGCAAGACCCCGTCTGTACAAAAAAACAAACAAAAAAAGTACCCGGGCATGGTGGCACACAGCTGTAGTCCCAGCTACTCAGGAGGCTAAGGTAGTAGGATCACTTGAGCTCAGGAGTTCAAGGCTGCAGTAAGCTATGATGACACCACTGCATTCCAGCCTGAGCAACAGAGCAAGACCCTGTCTCAAAAAAAAAAAAAATCAGAAGAGACAGGGGGGATTGCAGAGGGCATCCTACAAAGGTCATGGGGAAGGAGCTCAATGACAGGACTGATGTGGCTTGGGGTGTCCCTGGCAGATGATTGAGAAGCTGTTCCCGTGTGTGATCCTCACCCCCCTTGACTGCTTCTGGGAAGGAGCCAAACTCCAAGGGGGCTCTGCCTACTTGCCGTGAGTGTGCCGCTGCCTCTCCTGGGCCCTGCTTCATCTCCCACCAGGGACTTCCCCAGCAGATGGGAGGGTGGAAGCAAAGAGGACAACCAAAACCTAACTACTTCTAATTCCTAATTACCTCCAGGCCAGGGTCAGAGCATGGGCTTCCCCAAGGCTCTCTCCACATCCCCCCTTCTCCTTATCTCTGAAGGAAAGGAGGATCTGTCTTATTTAGACAAAACAGAACACAAAGATCTGTAAAATCTGAGCAACGGAGAAAAGAATTCCTAGTAAGAGACTGGGGGGAGTTAGCTAGGTGTCAGCTAAGCTGTTGCCTAAGCCAGAAAGAAAACCTGTTGCAGGCGGGCGCCCACATAGTTATGTATTAGAACCAAGTAGACAGCGGGGAAGGGGACTCAGTGGGGGCTTTCTGGTCCTTTCTATGTATTAAGTATGTCCATCCTGATATCCCCCTCAGCACCTTGTGTCCGCCCCCAGCTCACTGCAGCAGCCTGGTGGGCTGATGCAGCCTGGCAGCTCTGAGAAGCTGCGCCTTGCATATCCTCCGTCTGGAGGGACAAATAAGCAGATAAGAGGAGGGTGGGGTACAGCATGGGTCCCAGAGCAGCAGTTTGGATGGTGGGTATTGATCCCTGCCCTCACCAACCATGAGCTTTCCCCCCAGGGGCCGCCCCGATATCCAGTGGACCAACCTGGATCCGGAGCAGCTGCTAGAGGAGCTGGGCCCCTTTGCCTCCCTTGAGGGCTTCCGGGAGCTGCTAGATAAGGCACAGGTGGGCCAGGCCTATGTGGGGCGGCCCTGTCTGCACCCTGACGACCTGCACTGCCCACCTAGTGCCCCCAACCATCACAGCAGGCAGGTGGGTTCCAACCAGGTCTGCCAGGGAAAGACTGCTTTTTTCCCTTTCCCCTGTTCGTGTTTACTTGTTCTGAGAGAGAGCTGATTGTGCTCTGTGCTGTGCTCCCATCTCCTGGACATTGTTACTAGCCCCACTATGCTAGACACCCAGAGTGTTCCATTCCCACTCAGTCCTCCTAAGGAGCCCTCAGGGGGCATAGGTACCCCTTTTTCCTTTTCTACCCCAGACAAGGCTGGACTTTATCAAAATAGACTTGGATGAGGAAACTAAGAACAAAATAGCTAAGCACGAATATCATATCTAGTTTCCAAGAGTCTGTGTGGTCAAAACCCACCAGTTATGCTAGCTCCTCCCAGCAGCCTATTTCCAGGCCTCTGCTCCCTCTTGTAGCCTCCAATCTGCAAGACACTAGCTGTTCATTCTTAAAAAGTAGTCAAGAGGCTCAGGAGAATAGATCTCAATACTTCAGGCCTACTGAGCTCTGTGGCAGGCTTGGTTCCTGGAGGTACAAGCCCTGAGATACCCAGTTATCCAGAGCCAGGGCTTTGAGTATTAAACTCCTCCCCTGTCCCCCACTCCCCAGGCTCCCAATGTGGCTCAGGAGCTGAGCGGGGGCTGCCACGGCTTCTCCCACAAATTTATGCACTGGCAGGAGGAATTGCTGCTGGGAGGCATGGCCAGAGACCCCCAAGGACAGCTGCTGAGGTAGGGCCTCCCCTGGGAGTTGGCAAGGGGGATGTGTGCATGGGAATCCACACTCTAATACCAGGCAGCTCTGGCAAAAGCCCCCTGCACATTCCTCCCTGGGCATTTGGACCATTTCTGACCCTAATTCTCCTCCACTCCCCGCCAGGGCAGAGGCCCTGCAGAGCACCTTCCTACTGATGAGTCCCCGCCAGCTGTATGAGCATTTCCGGGGTGACTACCAGACACATGACATTGGCTGGAGTGAGGAACAGGCCAGCACAGTGCTACAAGCCTGGCAGCGGCGCTTTGTGCAGGTCAGTGTGGACAAGGACAAAGAGGAGTGCCCTGAGGCCACCCCCTCCTCCCATGCCCTCAGATCAAGCGTGTCTCTCCAGCTGGCCCAGGAAGCCCTGCCTGAGAACTCATCCCAGCAGATCCATGCCTTCTCCTCCACCACCCTGGATGACATCCTGCATGCGTTCTCTGAAGTCAGTGCTGCCCGTGTGGTGGGAGGCTATCTGCTCATGGTGGGTCCTGCTCCTGGCACCTTGCTCGTCCTCTCCCCAGTGCCCACCCTGAGAGTCTCCATCTGATACTCTCCCCTCTCCCCACAGCTGGCGTATGCTTGTGTAACAATGCTGCGGTGGGACTGTGCCCAGTCCCAGGGTGCTGTGGGCCTTGCTGGGGTGCTGCTGGTGGCCCTGGCAGTGGCCTCAGGCCTTGGGCTCTGTGCCCTGCTTGGTATCACCTTCAATGCTGCCACTACCCAGGTATACCACGACTGCAGAACAGACTTTTTTGGGTGCTATCACCAGACTGCACAAGTCCTCCAACTGCTCACCTCTCTGCCCCTCCAGGTGCTACCCTTCTTGGCACTGGGAATCGGTGTAGATGACATATTCCTGCTGGCACATGCCTTCACGGAGGCTCCACCTGGCGCCCCTCTCCAGGTAAGGCCTCATCCTTCAGCCTGGCCCCATCCAAGGAGGATCGTCTGAGGCCAGGAGTTTGAGACCAGTCTGGGCGACATAGCGAGACCTTCCCCCCACCAATCTCTACAAAAAATAAAAAATTAGCCAGTCATAGTAGTGCACACCTGTAGTCCCACTCACTCAGGAGGCTGAGGTAGGAGGATCACTTGAGCCCAGGAATTCAAGGCCACAGTGAGCTATGATCACACCACTTCACTCTAGCCTGGGCAGCAGAGTGAGACCCTGTCTCAAAAAGAAAAAAATAGACTAGAACTTTGGGAGGCTGAGGTGGGAGGAGTGCTTAAGGCCAGGAGTTCAAGACCAGGCTGAGCAACGTGGTAAGACCCTGCCTCTACAAAAAAATGGAAAAATTAGCTGGGCATGGTGGTATGCACCTATAGTCCCAGATACTTGGGAGGCTAAGGCAGTAGGATCACTTAAGCCTGGGAGTTTGAGTTTGCAGTGAGCTATGATGATGCCACTGCACCCTACCACAGGCAACAGAGTAAGGCTCTATCTAAAAAAAAAAAAAAGCCTCTTGGTTCAAGTGACCTTGGGTTACCAATTAACCTCTGTACCTCAGTTTACCCATCTGTAAACAGGGGTAATAATAGTGCTTGTGTCCTAAGGATTGTTGTGAGGATCAGCGAGATGATTCAGGTTGAGTGCTGAGAACAGCCATGACACATACGTGGTACTCAATAATGTTAGCTGCTGTGCTATTATTGCCTCACCTCTGCCATCCCAAGTTCCTGAGCCTCCCCTTCACTCGACCCTGACATGGCTCCCCTGCCCTGTGACCTGAGGCCACATCCCTACTCTGTCCTGGCAGGAGCGCACGGGCGAGTGTCTGCAGCGCACAGGCACCAGTGTCACACTCACATCCCTCAACAACATGGTTGCCTTCTTCATGGCTGCCCTAGTTCCCATCCCTGCTCTTCGGGCCTTCTCCCTGCAGGTGAGGCCTCAGGAAAGGACAGGACGGGCCCAAGGTGGGGGTGGATCTGGGGGTGGACTTCATCCAGACTTTGCTCCCTTCCTGTCCATCCCCTAGGCAGCCATAGTGGTTGGCTGCAACTTTGCAGCCGTGATGCTCGTCTTCCCAGCCATCCTCAGCCTGGACCTGCGCCGGCGTCACTGCCAGCGCCTCGATGTGCTTTGCTGCTTCTCTAGGTACCATCCCTGTACACCCCCTCTTCTTCCACTGATACCCTCTGTTTATCCCCTTACCAGCATTTCAAGGCACAGACCTGTCATCTACTCTCTCTGTCCCCTCTAGCCCCTGCTCTGCTCGAGTGATTCAGATTCTGCCTCAGGAACTGGGGGATAGGACAGTACCAATGGGCATTGCCCACCTGACCACCACAGTTCAAGCCTTTACCCACTGTGAAGCCAGCAGCCAGCATGTGGTCACCATCCTGCCTCCCCAAGCCCATTTGGTGTCCCCACCTTCTGACCCACTGGGCTCTGAGCTCTTCAGCCCTGGAGGGTCCACACGGGACCTTCTAGGCCAGGAGGAGGAGACAAGACAGAAGGCAGCCTGCAAGTCCCTACCCTGTGCCCGCTGGACACTTGCCCATTTCGCCCGCTATCAGTTTGCACCCTTGCTGCTCCAGTCACACACCAAGGTAAGACTAGGTAGGGCAAAGCAGAGACTTAGTGTCTCTGGGCCCCAAGAAAGGCAGAGGGCTTAGCCCACCACCTCAGAGCTGGAGGGCAGCCCCAGGCCTCCAGCTTAGTTGCCATTTCCCGCAGGCCATGGTGCTGGTGCTCTTTGGGGCTCTTCTGGGCCTGAGCCTCTACGGAGCCACCTTGGTGCAGGATGGGCTGGCCCTGACAGACGTGGTGCCTCGGGGCACCAAGGAGCATGCCTTCCTGAGCGCCCAGCTCAGGTACTTCTCCCTGTACGAGGTGGCCCTGGTGACCCAGGGTGGCTTTGACTACGCCCACTCCCAACGTGCCCTCTTTGATCTGCACCAGCGCTTCAGTTCCCTCAAGGCTGTGCTGCCCCCACCTGCCACCCAGGCACCCCGCACCTGGCTGCACTATTACCGCAATTGGCTACAGGGTAAGAAGCAAGGAGATTGCAAGAGAGGGTGCTGCAGGGAGAAGCCCCCTGGGGCCACAGGCTAACTATTCCCCATCCTGTTCTCCCCCAGGAATCCAGGCTGCCTTTGACCAGGACTGGGCTTCTGGGCGCATTACCCGCTACTCGTACCGGAATGGCTCTGAGGACGGGGCCCTGGCCTACAAGCTGCTCATCCAGACCGGGGATGCCCAGGAGCCTCTGAATTTCAGCCAGGTTGGGAGAGGGCTAGAGGTCAGGGAGCACAGCGGGGCCCCAGGCCTCATGGGCCCAGGCCTTCAGCCCTGTCTGCCTCCACAGCTGACCACAAGGAAGTTGGTGGACAAAGAGGGACTGATTCCACCAGAGCTCTTCTACGTGGGGCTAACTGTGTGGGTGAGCAGTGACCCTCTGGGTCTGGCAACTTCACAGGCCAACTTCTACCCCCCACCTCCTGAATGGCTGCATGACAAATATGACACCACCGGGGAGAACCTTCGCAGTGAGTCCTAGGGGGAGCTCAGCAAGAGCCTCGGCCCACATAGGCCCTGTCCCTGAGGCCCTGCCCACTGTTCCCTGTGCTCACTGTCCCCCTCCCTCTCCCATTCCCCTCCCCTCCACAGTCCCACCAGCTCAGCCCCTGGAGTTTGCCCAGTTCCCCTTCCTGCTGCGTGGCCTCCAGAAGACTGCAGACTTTGTAGAGGCCATTGAGGGGGCCCGGGCAGCATGTGCAGAGGCAGGCCAGGCCGGGGTGCACGCCTACCCCAGCGGCTCCCCCTTCCTCTTCTGGGAGCAGTATCTGGGCCTGCGGCACTGCTTCCTGCTGGCTGTCTGCATCCTGCTGGTGTGCACTTTCCTCGTCTGTGCCCTCCTGCTACTCAACCCCTGGACAGCTGGCCTCATAGTGAGTACTTCAGGGGTGGGGTCACAGACACTCAGCGGCACCCTGCCCAGCCTGCCTGTAATCGCTCCTGCCAGGAGCCCTGCATGAGCCCTGCCTTCCCCAGGTGCTGGTCCTGGCGATGGTGACCATGGAACTCTTTGGTATCATGGGTTTCCTGGGCATCAAGCTGAGCGCCATCCCCGTGGTGATCCTCGTAGCATCTGTAGGGATTGGTGTCGAGTTCACAGTCCACGTGGCTCTGGTAAGCACAGGCACCCAGGGGAGGGATGGGTCAGCTATTTGGAATTCAACAAATATTGCTCAAGCACCTACTGTGTTCTGGGTACTATTTAAGAATTGGGTATATAATAGCAATACAGTTTTTACTTCCAAGGAACTAATTATTTTTTCTCCTTTTTTAAAAGGGGGGAGAGTGCGATGGGGGATTCAGTTTCCTTTTTTTTAAGAGAGTCTCACTCCATCACCATGGGTAGAGTGCAGTGACATCATCATAGCTTACTGCAGCCTCAAACTCCTGGGCTCAAGCAATCCTCGAGCCTCAGCCTCCCAGAGTGCTGGGATTATAGGCGTGAACCACTGCACATGGCCCCAAGGAACTCATATTCTAAGGGGGTAAAAATAGTCAATAAACAAGTAAACAAATAAATAAGTGCCCATTTTGGTAGAGAGGAGTGAACAATGTTTAAGGACAGAATGGAAAGTAAGAAAATGGGAACCAATTTTTTGAATGGCTTTACTGTGGAGGGGATCAGAGAAATGGGATGGTAGCTGGTTGGCAATGGCTTGATGGAGGGATAAAATACTAGAGGAGGGCACAGCCTTTCCCAAAGCTGCATGTTCTCTGGCAGAGGAAGTCGGGGCTGGCCACAGACCTTGTGGAAGCACCAACACAAACTTGATCAGACCCCACAAACAGCTCCCTTCTTCCCACCCCAATAGTCCCATTATTATTCTAAGAACAATATATACTCCTTGAAAACAAAACCAAAAAAGCCAGCATGCAGAAAAGTACAAAGGAAGAGTTAGAAATCCTCTGAAATGCTACCCTGAGGAGTAACTCTTATCACTTTGGCATCCATCCTTCTAGACTTTCTGTAAAGAGCCAGGTAGTAACTATTTCAGGCTTGGTGGGCCACTGAGTCTCTGTTACAACTCTGCCATCACAGCACAGAAGCAGCCATGGACAATACATTAATGAGTATGGCTGTGTTTCAGCAAAACTTTATTCACAAAACAGGTGACTGGCTATAGTCTTCCCACCCTATTTTGTACACCTCTCTGTGTCTAACCTCACCAGACACATCTATACAGTGTTACCTAAATGGACTCATCATGCTTCCCGTGGATTTAGTTCACCTGGCCTTCTGTGGGCCAAGATATGGGTGAGCCCTGGGGACAGATACAGTTGGGACAGGGATGAGCTTACTACGATTCGTAGAGGAGCAGCTCCAGGACCACTCTGTTCCCCAGGGCTTCCTGACCACCGAGGGTAGCCGGAACCTGCGGGCAGCCCGTGCCCTCGAGCATACATTTGCCCCCGTGACTGATGGGGCCATTTCCACATTGCTGGGTCTCCTCATGCTTGCTGGTTCCAACTTTGACTTCATTGTGAGGTAAGGGGGGACTCAGGCAAAGAGGCAGGACCTGTCTGTGCTGGCCTCAGGGCCTGCCCAGGCTGACCCCTCACCCCAACCCAGGTACTTCTTCGTGGTGCTGACAGTGCTCACACTCCTGGGCCTCCTCCATGGACTCGTGCTGCTGCCTGTGCTACTGTCCATCCTGGGCCCTCCGCCAGAGGTGACCACACCCTCCCTCTGCCCCCAGCCCAGGGGACTGGGTAGGAACATGCAAGGCAAGGGACAGAGCCAGGGCCCTCCCTGACAATTTCCACCCGCTGAAGATGGCAACCTTCTCCTTTCCCCAGACACCAGGCTCCTGCCCTCAGTCCTCCTCGCTTCTTCACAGGACCCACCTTAGCCTTTTAGGATGCAGAGCAAGGTGCAGGGTCTGCACCAGGCCTCAATACCCTGTCACTTGTCAGCTCTCAGATCCTGCTGGAGGCCAAGAAAGACCCCAGCTTCCTAACAATCATGGTGATCACCAGGGAGGTTCTGTAGGGGACTGTGGCCCCAGCAGTCCCTGGGCTCACTGAGACTGGTATCTCTTCTCAGGTGGTACAGATGTACAAGGAGAGCCCTAAGGTCCTGAGTCCCCCTGCTCCACAGGAAGGTGGGCTAAGGTGGGGGGTGTCCCCCACCCTGCCCCAGAGCTTTGCCAGAGTGACTACCTCCATGACTGTGGCCCTCCACCCACCCCCGCTGCCTGGTGCGTATATCCACCCAGCCTCTGATGAGCCCACTTGGTCCTCTTCTGCCACCCCAGCTGCCACCAGCTCTGGTAACCTCAGTTCTAGAGGACCATGCCCAGCCACTGTGTGAAAGAGCAGTGAAGCGTGGAGATCTCATGCTTGGGCCACAAAAAGTCCCTGGGAAGCAATGGGCGGGTTACTGAATGCAGGACGGATCCCTGGAGGGCCGTGCCGCTGCTGCTGCTGTCTGCACCCCTCCCCTGACTCGGCCCTCACGACCTCCCTGATATCTGTAGAGAACAGCCACCCCTCGCTGTGAGCAGCCTGGCACACCCAGGCCTGTGTGTCTGGTGGGGGTGAAAGCCAGCACTTCAGGCTGCAATGCAGCCCCGTCCCCCTCCTGCCCCACACCACTGCCCACCCAGCAGACCAAGCCTGAGGGATCTTCCAGCACCCTTTGCCAGTCCCGGCCTTCCTGCTTGGTGGCTCCTGGCTAGTCTCTCTGTATCCCTGTCCACCTCCTACCACATAAGTTATTTATATAAAGAGGTTTATTTTTGTAGTATATATAGATGTTAGCTATGCTAAAAGTTTTATTTTTAAAGAATGAAATATATTCTATGTGAACTCATCTCAAATGACTTTGGTGCTTTTCTTTCAGAGTTAGGAGTTTGCCAGTGAAGATTAGATATGGGAAGGGGCTTCTGTGGTATCAGGGCCTTATGTCCTGGAACCTCCACTAACCCTTCTCTAGTTCTGGCTGGGAAAGACCTCAGACTGAATTTTTGTCCTATACTTGGTAACACCATCTGTATTAAGTGCTTAGTATACAAAATGATGTAAATTCTTTTGGTGTCAAACCCTACTGTGTGGCTTTCACAGCCATCATTGTCCAGCCCGGCCCACCACTCCAGATTCATCTCCTGCCCTCCTGCTTCCTCTGCACAGGGGGGCATGGCAGAGGGGCACAGCCATGCAACAGGTGGAAGGTGAAGTGGAAGCAGATCGGGAAAGCAGCCAATTGAAGCAGAGATGGGGCAGCAGGGTCTGGGGAGATATTTTAGGAGGTTTGTGGACTGAGGTCAAGAAGCCAGGGCGGGCCAGGCGCGGTGGCTCACGCCTGTAATCCTAGCACTCTGGGAACTGAAGCGGGCGGATTGCTCAAGGTCAGGAGTTCGAAACCAGCCTGAACAAGAGCGAGACTCCGTCTCTATCATAAATAGAAAAAAATTAATTGGCAACTGATATATAGAAAAAAAATTAGCCAGGTGTGGTGGTGCATGCCCGTAGTCCCAGCTACTCAGGAGGCTGAGGCAGTAGGATCGCTTGAACCCAGGAATTTGAGGTTGCTGTGAGCTAGGCTGACGCCACAGCACTCACTCTAGCCTGGGCAACAGAGTGAGACTCTGTCTCAAAAAAAAAAAAAAGGAGCCAGGGCCCAGAGCAACCTCCAAGGCAGAGGCCTCAGTAAGTGAGCAGTCAGCCTGACACTTGGGAAATATCTTTGCTGGCCAGCCAGTGGATGAAATGGGGCAATTTAATGACGGCACTGAATTTAAGCTGTTCTGTGAATGCTGAACAGCCCTGTTGTACAAAGGCCTTGAAGAATGGCCATAGCCCTGGAATAGAGTGCAGAGCCCCACCCAGTGGGATGGGGGAGGTCTTTTATTGCCCTTCCCCAACTCTCCCTGGGCTCAGTCTTAGCTGATACACATACACACCCTGGGTTCCAACCACCCACTCACCAGGAATCGTCCCACCCCTGGAACACTGCCTTCTCAACACCCCACCCCACCCCGCCCCACCTGGACAAAAGCCAGAGAATCATGTTCTGACCAAAAGTTACAAAAAAAGAAAAAAGCCCTTGCAGTTGAATCAACACTAAGATGCCAAAAAGGACTAAAGACAAGCAGGTAGTTGGCTTAGAACCTGGAGTGGGGAGTGCATCCAGCAGGCCCAGGGGATGGAGGCTAATTTGGGTCCAGTCATGTTTGGGTCACTCTGGAGGGGCTTCTTGGTGTGGCAGGGAGAGCTTACTAGGCCAAAAGAGTACAAAGGATGTCAGCCCACTGTGCCCCTTATTAGCAAGTTAGCTAACCTCACTGAGCCTCGTCATCTTCATCTATGAAATGGGAAGATTAGAGCCTATCTTAGAGGGTACTATTTTTCTCTTTCAGGATTTGATTTTTTTTTTTTTTTTCAGACAGAGTCTCACTCTGTTGCCCGTGCTAGAGTGCCGTGGCATCAGCCTAGCTCACAGTAACCTCAAACTCCTGGGCTCAAGCAATCCTTCTGCCTCAGCCTCCTGAATAGCTAGGACTATAGGCATGCGCCACCATGCCCGGCTAATTTTTTTCTATATATTTTTAGTTGGCCGATTAATTTCTTTCTATTTATAATACAGACGGGGTCTCGCTCTTGCTCAGGCTGGTTTTGAACTCCTGACCTTGAGCGATCCGCCCGCCTCGGCCTCCCAGAGTGCTAGGATTACAGGCGTGAGCCACCGCGCCTGAATTCTTTCAGGATTTTAAATGAAATCATTTATGTAGGCTGGGCGCGGTGGCTCACGCCTGTAATCCTAGCACTCTGGGAGGCCGAGGCGGGCGGATCGCTCAAGGTCAGGAGTTCAAAACCAGCCTGAGCGAGACCCCATCTCTACTATAAGAAAATAGAAAGAAATTAATTGGCCAACTAATATACATAGAAAAAATTAGCCGGGCATGGTGGCGCATGCCTGTAGTCCCAGCTACTCGGGAGGCTGAGGCAGGAGGATTGCTTGAGCCCAGGAGTTTGAGGTTGCTGTGAGCTAGGCTGAGGCCATGGCACTCACTCTAGCCTGGGCAACAAAGCGAGACTCTGTCTCAAAAAAAAAAAATCATTTATGTAAGAAATGACCTGGCATCTCATAGATGCTTTATGTTTATTTTTGTAGTTTGTATGGTAGCTATGCCAAAAGTTTTTGCTCTAATTGCATGCTTAGGGAACAATCTGAAACAAAGAAGGGTATCCTGGTGTGGCAGCAGCTTAAGGGATTCCAGTCAGTTGGAGTTGGACCACTCCAGAAGTGGGCAGTCTTGGGGTACTGACCACACCCAGTCGCAGAGGTCAAGTCCCAGTACTGCTTTCAAGGCAGCCCATCCTATATGGCACCTTACACCTTGCACTACTCAGCCCTCTGACTTCATCATCTTTCCATGGTTTCCCCATCACTGATGAGATAAAACCCAAACCCTTTCCAGGGCCCACAAGATCTAGCCTCTACCTACCACCTCCACCTCACCACCAGTAAGTGTCCCCACCAGATTCACACCCTCATTCAGATACACCCACACTCCACTCTCTAGACCGGCTGAATTACCTTTGGTCTTCATCTCCATAATGTTCCATAGGTCATTCCCTCTGCCTAGAACACCTAGCGTCCTTCCCTTTACCTAGCCCCAAATCATGCTTCAAGATGAATTGAATGCCATCTCCTCCAGAAGGGGATGGTCACATGCCTCCTAAATGGTCCCACTTCCCCTAAGTGTGCTTGGCTTCCTCCCTTCTATCTCCTGGGGCTGGGGGGCCCACTGCAGGTGCAGAATGACAAGACTGAACAATTGGGACTAACACTTTCCAATATAGCCCAAGCAAGGCACTCAGCACCCAGCACCGCCCACACCTTCCCTGGGCAAACGGACGGGCAGAGAAGAGTAAGGGAAGCAGCAGCCCTGCCCCGCCCCGCAGCTGGTATCCCGGACCAGCCCAGAGCCGCCGGTATTTGCATACCCATGGTGCACCACGAAAAGACAGCTTCACGATGCTTGAGCTCCATCCCTGCGGGTTTTTTTCCACTAGTGCAAGACATAATTCCTGTTAATAGTATGTATATACATAAACTGAATGCAGGTAGCACGCACCGCGCAAACATTGAGCAACCACAACCATGTTGTTAGCTCTCCCTGGGAAGTTTCAAGCAGAAATAGCAGAAGCATACTCTGGTTTCTCTTCAAATCGCATAAATCTTTCGCCTTTTACTAAAGATTTCCGTGGAGGGGAACAATCTTGAGTTCCAACACAATTTTTGAAGCCTCATTTTTATTAATGAGGCTGCTCATAACGTTAAAGTGTAGAAGTTACTTGTGTCTTGGGTCAACGAGGTTGGTTGCTTGGGTTTATGATAATTTTAGGTTTTATTTTCTAATTTTTTTTTTAATTTTAGGTTTTGACTTTATGGTTGTTACCATGGTGTTTTCTTGATGTGCTCTTCATCTTGCCTTATTTTTGTTAGTTATAGATTTGAGGGCTAAAGGTCAGGAAGGGAAGATATTTATTTGCCATTATTGCTTCTGACCTTTTTCAGTGGAAATACACAGAAGGGACAAATCTTGCACTCCTGTGTGGCTCCCTAGTTCCATTCCTAACAGCTAGTTGTTAGCAAAGGTCTGGGTGAGGTGGCACTCGCCTGTAATCCTAGCACTTAGGGAGGCTGAGGCAGGAGGGAGGATTGCTTGAGACCAGCCTAAGCAAGAGGGTCTCTATTAAAAATAGAAAAAACTAGCTGGCTGTAGTGGCATGTGCCTGTAGTCCCAGCTACTCAGCAGGCTGAGGCAGGAGGATCTCTTGAGCTCAGGTGTTTGAGGTTGCAATGAGCTATGGTGACACCACGACACTCTAAACCCGGCAACAGAGACTTTGTCTTTAAAAAAAAAAAAGCTGTTAGCAGTGATTTTCTCTCCACCTTTTTATTTTATTCATTCATTAATTAAGAAAAGGTGGTCTCACTCTGTCACCTGGGTAGTGTGCAGTGGCGTCGTCATAGTTCACTGCAACCTCGATCTCTTGGGTTCAAGCTATGCTTCCACCTCAGTCTCCCAAAGTGCTGGGATTATAGGCATTAGCCACTGCAACCAGCTGATTTTCCTCCCATTCTTGCTGAATTATTACAATAGCCTCCTAACTTTTCTCCCTAAATAATTCTAACCACTCTTCTCTCTCCCCATCCATCCCAATCCTCCACATAACAGCCAAAATATTTTTTACAGTGTGTAGCCTTTTCAGTCTTGTTTCTTTCACTTAGTAATGTGCATTTAAGTTTCCTCCATGTCTTTTCATGGATTGATAGCTCGTTTCTTTCTAATGCTGAACAATATTTCATTATCTGGATGTACCAATTCATTGATTCATTCACCTACTGAAGGACACATTGGTTGCTTCCAAGTCTTAACAATTACAAATAAAGCTGCTATATCCAAAATAAAAAAAAGACATAAATCCAACCACACGCACCACTCTCTCATACACAAACCCTTCCAATACCTTTCCCCAGGACACGTGGCTCCCTGCAGATCTCTTGTCAAATGTCATTGGGAGATCTACTCATAATGCTGTGTGCAACAGTCCCACTCCCACCAAATCGCTTTGTAACCTGTTTTACTTTTCTTGATAGCACAAATTACTCCCTGAAATTATGTCATACATTTATTTCTTTGTTTATTGTATGTTTCTTCTAGAATATAAGCTCCTTGGGAAAGACTTAACTTGTTCTCTGATATATTCCATGACCCTAAATCAACATTTGGCACTAAGCACTCAATGAATACTTACAGAACAAATGAATGTATTTATTTTCCAAACACATATACAGTGTGTAATCTGTCCAGCTACAGTTCTGTTTAGTGTTTTTGTGTGTTTTTGTTTGTTCGTTTGTTTGTTTTTTGGGAGGGACGGGGGTCTCACTATGTTGCCCAGGCTGGTCCTGAACTCTTAGCCTAAAGTGATCTTCCCGAGTAGCTGGGATTATAGGCATAAACCATCATACCTGGCTGCAGTTCTAAGTATTTTACAAAATTAACTAATTTCATCTTCCTGACAACCCTACTAAATAGGTTCTATTTTTAGCTCCATTTTATAAATAAGGAAACTGGGGTAGATAAAAATTAAGTATCCTAACTCAAGTGACAAAGCCATTATGTGGTGAAGTGGGGATCCAAACACAAGCATCTTGGCTCCAGAAAACACACACTTAATCACTATGCTATCTTTTCTTTTAACAAAAGGAATTGTGTTGTACTTGGTCCGAACTATGCTTTTTTCACTAAAGATCATAAATATCTTTCCGTATCATTGTAGAAATATACCATAGCTAATATAACCAGTCTTCTATTAATGGACATATAGATTATTTTCAATTTTCACTCTCCAATGTTGCCATGCAGTGGCACTACTGGATAACCACATTTTCATTTCTGCGGGAGAATGCCAAATAATTATCTTTAAACCATATGCAGGCTGGACGCAGTGGCTCACTCCGGTAATCCTACCACTCTGGAAGGCAGAGGCGGGCAGATTGCTTGAGGTCAGGAGTTCAAAACCAGCCTGAGCAAGAGTGAGACCCCCGTCTCTACTATAAATAGAAAGAAATTAATTGGCCAACTAATAGATATAGAAAAAATTAGCCAGGCATGGTGGCACATGCCTGTAGTCCCAGCTACTCGGGAGGCTGAGGCAGCAAGATTGCTTGAGCTCAGGAGTTTGAGGTTGCTGTGAGCTAGGCTGATGCCAAGGCACTCACTCTAGCCTGGGCAACAAAGCGAGACTCTGTATCAAAAAAAAAAAAAACTATATGCAATATAGTTTTGTATAAAGTCCCTGAGATAGAAATATAACTTTATTTTCTTCTAAACAGTCAACTGTCTCTCATTTTAGATTGCTGGTATACTGTTTTACAGATCCCTTAAAACTCTTTATGGAATAAAGTGGCATTTAAATAAGGAAATAAAGTCATTAACTTAACATTTACAGAGCACTCATTAAGTGAAAGGGACTGAGGAAGCACACATGAATAAGGCACCTCTTTAGGCCCCAGGGATCTTTCTTCAGAGGGATTCAGGTCCTCAGGAAGACAAGAAGTATGATGAATGAGAGAGAGCAGAGGAATCTTCAATAACCAAGAGAGTAAATCTGGAGCTAAAGAACTAATAGCTCTGGGATGAGTGAATTTATGCAAAGGTAGTGTTTGAGAGGAGTTGCTAGCATTTAGGAACCACTAGTAGGCCGGGCGCGGTGGCTCACGCCTGTAATCCTAGCACTCTGGGAGGCCGAGGTGGGTGGATCGTTTGAGCTCAAGAGTTCGAGACCAGCCTGAGCAAGAGTGAGACCTCGTCTCTACTAAAAATAGAAAGAAATTAATTGGCCAACTAATAGATATAGAAAAAATTAGCCGGGCATGGTGGCGCATGCCTATAGTCCCAGCTACTCCGGAGCCTGAGAGGCAGGAGGATCGCTTGAGCCCAGGAGTTTGAGGTTGCTGTGACCTAGGATGACACCACTGCACTCTAGCCTGGGCAACAGAGTGAGGCTATGTCTCAAAAAAAAAAAAAAAAAAAAAAGGAACCACTAGTAGTTTTGAGTGTCTTGAAAGTGAAATAGATTGTATTTTGTCCTGGAGGGCAACGGGGATTTTAGGGGAATTAATAAGGGAAGTAGGACAGAGATCTCAGGTGTGGCTGCAGAGTGGAAAGTGGACTGAGGGTGTTATGGAGTGAAGGCAGAAAGACTAATATGACATGTCGGGATAGGCTGAACCCGTGGCTTGGAAAACTAAAGCAACTAGAAAGGTCTCTTAGAAGGTAGAGCAACCTCACACTTGAGGCAAGTGTGAGGAAGAGAGAGTAGAATGCGTTCCAGGTTTCTGGTGTGGGCAACCACGGAAATGAGAAACACGATGGGGGTACAGCTGGGTAAAGAAGGGAAGCTCAATTTTGCACTGAGACTAGGGTGTTTGTGAGGCAGAGTGACTGACCTCCAAGAGACAGGTCTGGAATTAAAGAGGGAGCTGAGATGAATGTGACAGTCATCAGAGTAGACCGGTGAACGAAAATGTCCAGCGTCGGCGCGCACAGCGAACTCGAGCAGCTAAAAACACTCCGCTTCCGCGTTTCGCCCCGCCCTATAACCCACGCACAGGGCGCCGCGCACGGCAGAGAAGGGTCCTTCCGGCGCCCCGCTCGCGGAGCATGCCGGAAGCAGAAGCTCGCTCCGAGCACGTCGGGAGATGTAGTTTGGACCAGGCTCAGGAGTCTTCGAAATCCTGGCGTTGGGTCATTTGAAGGGCAGGCCCAGGAAGCGGTGATGCTCCCGGGGCAGGGTGCCTCTCCGGCGGCGACAAGGGGCGC
Source organism: Mirza zaza (assembly GCA_008750895.1). Lineage (NCBI taxonomy): Eukaryota > Metazoa > Chordata > Mammalia > Primates > Cheirogaleidae > Mirza > Mirza zaza. Next base: position 28,967 of record VSMD01060837.1, on the reverse strand, counting down.
CCCGAGCCTCATCCCCTCTCCGCAGGGCGTGACACTTCCACGCCTCTACGATCTGCTCCACCTGCAGGGCAAAGCCGGTCACCAAGGACTTCCGCGGTGCCACCTCGCCCCGAAAGGGCCACTCCCGCCTCCTCCCGCCCCCACCCCCCCAACAGCGCCTTGACCCCACACTGCTGAGTGGATCTGCCCGCGTCCGCACCGGGATGAACGGCTCCCTCCGGTTCTGCTCTTCCAGGGCGCTCAGCTCTGCTGGAGCCAACAAGGCCAGTCGCAGCTCTCTCACCACCGGGGCTGCCACCTCGACCACAGGCCGCTCCAGCACCGCCTGCGAACGCCAGCCCTGAGCCCAGGCCGCCGCCCGCTCGCCGGGTTAGCCTGCACCTCCTTCAGCGTCCTCGCGCTCCCCCATCCCCAGCTCACCGCGCCCACTCGCGCCCAGCTCCGGGCCGCCCAGACCAGCTCAGCCTCGTCCACGCACAGCTTGTCGCTGCGCAGCAGGGGCAGCAGTGCGGGCGCTGACAGTTCCAGAAAACCTCTGGTCCGGAGCGCCTCCTGCGGGTTGGCGTGTGGGTCAGGGAGGAGCAGAATGGGGTGTGGGGTCAGGAGTATGAAGATGAGGAGCTGTACCTGGCTGTGGGCCTCTATGAAGGATATGCAATGCTCCTGCAGCGGCCCCAGGCCAAAGGTTACAGCCACCTGGGAGCAGAATGAGGGTTGGAGACTGAGAGACCACATAGCCCAGCCCTTCACACTGGGGCTACCACGGAAGAGCCCTAGCCCTAGTTGGGGAGGCTGACAGGGCCTGTGGCCTCCCAGGAAACTAGACCCAGTGAAGGCCCCCATTCGCACATGTACATGTATGCAGGTGGACTTAACCTGCTGTTTGCTACAGGAGACTGCTATGTCTAAAACTCTACACTCTTCCCCGGGTCCAGCAGAGAACCATTCCCCAGCCCTGAGAGAAGACCAGCAGAGACCTCCAGACTCTTCAAATCCTGCTCCCACACCTGACTCTGCTGATGTCCCCCAGATCCCAGATCTGAAGGATCTTGGGTACTGAGTTCATCCTACAAACATCCTTGGACACTCCCTTCCACCCCTACCCCATACACTCAGGTTGTTCCAGGCCAGACAAGGTCTAGAGGTCAAGGGTCCTGGCACCTGGGAACTCAATTTCACATACTGAAAGCCAGACTCTTCCCAGGCCTGGCCAGCAGCACCCACCTGCAGGGCCTCACAAACCAACTCCACATCCAGCACCTTCACCACAAACTCCAGGCACAGCTGAGAACAGAAATGAATGTGGGTTGTGCAGAGGTGTCCCTGCTCCGAGACCCCAGTCCCGCCCCAGAAGCAGTGAGCAGGCTTGGAACAGTGAGCCACCCAGGCTCCTAGCAGCCCCAGGCCCATCCTGACCTCCCAGGCCAGGGGTGGCAGGGAATTGCCAGAGCTGAGAAGGCAAGCTCAGAGGAACTAGCAAAGCCAAGCTCTGCAACTCACCTTCTAGCACATTCACCACTAAATAGACCAGATAAGAACCATCCAAAAACGTCACTCTCCCCTTCTCTCAGGATGCTTATCTTCCTCTACTTGTTCCCTTCCTGACTCAGCACACTTCTGTTTTTACCAGAAACTTGAAAAATTTCATCCTCAACATCTCTCTTATCCTCACATCCAGAAAAACACTGGATTCTGCCAGTTCTAGCTCCTCTTTCAGAGCCATCCACCTCTCTCTTGGGCTTCCACTGCCACCCCCACACCCCCATCATGGCCACACATCATCTCTTTTTAAATTTTTCTTTTAGAGACAAGAGTCTTGCTATATTTCCCAGGCTAGTCTCAAACTCCTGGCCTCAAGTGATCCTCCTGCCTCAGCAGCATCCTGAATAGCTGGGACTGTGGGCATGAGCCGCATTATCTCTTGACTACTGCACTAGCCTGGCTGAACTGTCAGGTGCTTCCCATCTCTTCCAGTCCCTTCTCCCCTAGCTGCCAAATCCTCATTCCCTTACCTGAAACCTTCACTGAGTCTCCACTGCCCTCTAGCTAAAAGCAGTCCAAATGCTTGAATGCCCTGCATGAACCAGCCCAGGCATCCTCTCTAGTCTCACCTTGCCCTCTCCTCACACCCCAATTCCTAGTCCAGCCACACCAAATGTCTCACTAGCTCCTTTGGTGCCTCTGTGACTAGAATGCCATCTTTCTACCTCCCCCCTCCCTGAACAAAATCCTATCTTTTTTTTTTTAAGAGAGAGGATCTTACTCTGTTGCCCAGGCTGGAGTGCAGTGGTGTGATCATAGCTCACCGCAACCTCCAACTCCTGGGCTCAAGTGATCCTCCTACCTCAGCCTCCTGAGTAGCTGGGACTACAGCCATGCGCCACCATGCCTGGCTAAGTTTTAAAATTTTTTGTAGAGATGGGGCCTTGCTATGTTGCGTAGGCTAGTCTGAACTCCTGGCCTCAAACAATCCTCCCACCTTGGCCTCCCAAAGTGCTAGGATTACAGGCATGTGCCACCACACCTGGCCACAAAATCCTATTTGTTCTACCAGATCCAACACAAATGTTTCCTCCTCCAGGAAGTCTTCTCTTCCTCTCCCTGGTGGTGAGACTGGGGAGGCACAGTCTCCACACAGTCTCAGCACCATTCACCCTCACCTATCACATTTCTTATGCCACCCTGGGTGGTTTCCATGTGTCTATCAGAACAGGGATCAAAGCTGACTTATCCTTGTATCTCCAGCATCAGCCATAAGCACCCCCGCTGTCCCCAGAGCACACAGGTGATCGGAGAATCCTTTCGCACACATACATACATACATGCTCTTATAGGCACACATACATGCTCTGCTTACACAGAAAGACATCCATACTCCTCTCTGTGTGGGCACACGTTCCTCTCCAGACCAGAGTGTCTGTGAAGCAGGGTGGGAAGTGGCCCATGAGAGGCAGGGGAAATGAGACAGGGACCTGGCACAGAAACCCACCTCTCGCAGTTCCTCCAGCCCATACTCCACAGCTGCCGTCAACACCTCCAGCACCTGCAGAGTGGGTGGTTGGGGACCAGAAGGGAGTTTCCCCTGCCCGGCAGCCCACAGTGTGATGGGCAAACTCCTGCCTCTTACACCCCCAGCCTCTCCCACCCAGGCCCCTCAGTGGGCTCACAGAGTGGCGGTGCAGCTTGACACTGTTGGTGTACAGGAACTCCAGCACTGCCAGGAAGGCCTCAGCTGGCACAGTGCTTAGCACCACGGGACTTGGCACCCTGGGGCCAGGCTCCGAGCCCAGAAGTCGTTGGAAGAAGCTGCATCTACAGGCCAACAAGCACCGGTGGGCAAATACCTCCTGCCGTTCTTGACCGACCACAAAGCGAACATCACTGTGGGAGAGAGGGGCAGAGAGCCAGGGCAGAGGAGGCCAGAGTCTAGAGTGCAACTTGGGCTTTGCCTTGTCTATCTGGGCCTTGGTTTCCTATAGCTATAATGTAAGACACAGGGCTTAGTACTTCCTGCAGAAGGTGTGGGACACACAGCCCTGAGTTCTAGTCCCAGCTCCACCAGATGATACTGCAGGCAAGTGATTTCCTATTCTAAACCTCAGGTCTCAGAGGAGGTGGCTGTGCTTGATCACTGAAGGGGCACTAAAGCTGACACAAGCAAGACTGATCCCACCTACACCTCTCCCCCAGCCTGAGTCTTGGGGGAAGGAAAGCACCTCTTGGCTCCTCCTCCACTGGCTGCAAACTCAGCTTTTTTCAGCCCTCCTCCAGGCAGGAGGGTGTGGGGGTGTGGGGTGCAGAATGTGCACTTGCAAACAGACACGGCAGTGATGAACTATCATGAGGCCAGACCACATTTTCCAAATTCACAATCACTTCCGGCCCCAGCCTGTGGGCCTCTGATAGAAGGGACCTCTGAACGGGGCCTCTGATAGAAGGCAGGTGAAGCCTGAGCTTCCTGGAGCCTCCCAGTCCCAGGTCCAAAGTCTTGGGTTCACACTACTTAGGGCAGACTGTGACCCCCAAATAAGCAGGGTTATAAGAGTCACCAACTGTGGGGGAGGAGCCTAGCTCTGAGACAGTGGGGACAGAAAGCTTCACTCTAGCGCTCCTGACCAGCCCTGCCCCCTGTAAACTCTATCCCTGGTTTCAGACACGAGCATCCTGGGCAGGCGCGGAGCAGCAGGACCCTTGACTACTTTCCTGCCTGGGACTCTGACTCAGTCCCTTGAGCTTTGTTCCTCTGTGAACGCCCAGTGCCCAGAACAGGGGCGTCTGCTCCTCTGCTTCTTCCAGGAGGGAGCCTGGACACCAAGCTGAGTGTTAGGAGGGAGAAGGAAGAATCATCACCTCCCACCTCTCAGGATCCAAGGGGCTGAGGATCTTTCTCTTCTGCCAGCAGCCTGAGATTCAGAGAAGGGGGGTCTTTGCCTGAGCTCACACAGCACCTCCGGGCTCTCGCTCCCACTGTCCCCACTTCTGGCTTTCAGGACACCACGGATGCCTCGGACCACAAGCCACTGTCTCCACTTGACTTCCCCACTGACTGAGTCCACCAGAGAGGAAGCCAGGTTCTAACTGCCGCCTCTTCTTCCCCCAGGGCCTCCTCAGCGTCATGGGGCCAATAGAGCCCGCCAGGACAAACCGGAGACAGCCCCCTCACCTGTACTGGGGGTTGTTGACGAGGCTTCGGAGTGCTGTGGAAAAGGGCGCAGCCTCCCCGCACACCACCAGTCCCGGGCCCTCCATGGGTGGGGGAGAGAGCGGCCTAGAAGGCCTGGCCCAGCCCTAGAGCTGGTGAGACTAGAAAGGCCTGAGGCGGAGGGGCAGGAGCTCGAGAGGCCCAGGTTCCTGAAGGAAGAGGGCATCGGAGGCCAGGAGCTCCGGGATAGGAACAGGCCTGGAGAGGGGTCAGGAGGAACCGGGGCTGGAGCGGCCTGGGGTGGGGAAAAGAGGCTGGCGGATGCGGCCTGGCTGGCAGCCTGCCTACGCCAGCCCCAGGGTGGGAAGCCTGTGGGTTTCCATGGAAACTCGAGCTCGGCGGAGAGGAGGCCCCGCCCATCTCCCCTGCAGGCCCAGGGAAAGCTGAGCCCTCAGAGGGACCCTAAGCTGAGTCATTCTCCAGCCCCTGCCTGCCCTGGCCTCACTGTTCAAACTCCCTGCCCACCTAATCCTTCCCTCTTCCACAGACACACAGCTGCATCAGGTTAGCCAGGTCTGGGGAACCCCCATGACACGGGGAAAATCCTCCCCCTCAGGGATGGTTTCCAGGACCCAGACCGCCCTTGTATGGAAGGGGACAGTCCCATCCCTCCCAGAAGTGGGGTCAGGTGAGGAGTTGTCAGCTCTGACAGAGACGTCACAACCCCTGGCATCCCTGAAATGCAACAAAGGGTGGAAGTAGGGAGGGCACACTAGAGGTGTGGCCAGCTGGGGACAAGCCTCAGGGCACTTGGATCAGCAAGGGTCAGGGGACTGGACTTGGGTTCAAAACCAAGTCACCGATGCGTCAGGCCTAGCTCCCCCGGGCAAGCCAGTGGGCCTCCCCTCCCCCGCACACAGCCCTGAACTGAGGAAGTCATCCAAGCCACACCCTAGCTCAGCGCCTGGAGCGGAAATGTTTGTCCTTGTTGAGGCTGATGGGGAGACGATAGAGCTCTGACGAGCTCCTTCCTGTGGGCCTGATTCTTAGATTCCAGAGAACCACCCCCGCAGCCTGAAGTTCTCTCCCCTATATCCCTGGCCTCTGTGACTTGTTCACAAATGGCCAGTCATCTGGCTGTTTCACAAGGGGAGCAATGGACATTGGCTCAAAAGCCCTGGGGTAGGAAAATGCCTTTTTTTTTTTTGACAGGGTCTCACTATGTCACCCAGGCTGGAGTGCAGTGGCATCGTCACAGCTCACTGAAACCTCAAAACTCCTAGGTTCAAGCAATCTCCCTGCCCCTCCCATTGTGCCAGGACTACAAGTATGAGCCACCAGGCCCAGCCAGGAGGACACCTTTCTCTTCAGAACCTCTCATCCCCATGTGGCATTATGCCCCTGAGCTCCAAGCCTCTGTTGCACCCCACGCTCAGCACGTGCTCACAATAGTAACACTCTCAGGTTAAGCCGTAGCTGGACTGCAGGGAGGGACCCTAGGAAGGAGGAGTACTTGCCCCAGCAACCCATGGCAACCCCACAACACAGGCCCTTCCCTTCCCACTGCCAGGCCAGCTGGGCGAGGGCTGAGGAGCCAGCCGGGAGAGAGATCGAAGGCCAAAGGTTGCAGATGACTCAGGTGCCTAAGGGAGTTTCGGGAGAAGAGGGCAACCATCCCACGACTGAGTCTGGAGAGGTGGGGTCAGGAGCCAAAAGCAGAAGGCAGGAGCTTCATGAGTCACCTGCCTCCAGCCTCAGCCAGTTGAGGGGGAGATCTTTGTGCCAGCCACCTAGGAGCAGATTAGGGGGGAAGATGACTGGATTCAATACCCTAGGGATAGAAGGATCCGTGGGGCTGAAAAAGTTAGACCTGTCCATCCCTAATGGTTAGCAGTTGGGGTACCACCTCCATAGTCCAGGCTGAGGCAGAGGCCAGCTACATCTTCCCTCCTGCTGGCGAAGTCAGGTGGAAGGGAGAAAAGGAAGTGTAGAGCTCACCTAGCTAACCAGTGCCCGAGAGAAAGTGGAGCTCAACTGTGGCAGGGACTAACTCAGGACCAAGGTCTGAGCGGCATCGCTTCCCCTGCTTATGTTCCTAACAGCCCTTAGCCCTCTAAGCACCTAGGAAACCAGGCAGTCTCGGACTATTTGATACACTTGTTCCAAAAACACAGGTAAGAAGGGGGTAGCGGGTAATAACCCTTGACATCACCGACCAAGAGACTGGGTAGGGTAGGAGACAGCCATTGAAGGCACCTTGGCTAAGTGTGGGTCTTCCAGCCGGCAGGTCCATGGCTGGCAGGTCTCTGCCCCCCGGACGCCAAGAGGAGGAGACTGCCAAAGACCCCGGGCCGAAGCTATCACCAATGCGGCCCCGAGGCCGCCTGCCCAGCATTGATGAAGTCCGACCCACAGGTCTGGGCCCGGCCTCCCGCCGTGGCTCCGTGCTGGGTCTGGCTGCCTCCTTCTCCCGCCGCAACTCGCTGGCCGGTCCAGGCGTGGGCCCAGGGGGTCGGCGACCATCCCTGGGCCCTGTGCCTCCTCTTGCCTCGCGGGTCAGTTTCTCTGGGTTGCCCCTGGCGCCCGCCCGTCGGGTGGCGCCCTCGTACTGCACTGAGCCAGCGCCTGCGGAGCGCTGGGAGGCTGTGCACGCACAGCGCGCCCTGGAGGCGGCGCTAGCTGCGGAGCTGTGCGACAGGTGCTACTCAGGCGCCGAGGCTGGGCGGCTGGCACGCGAGCTTTGCGAGCAGATACACGTGCGCCTGCGCGAGCTCAGCCCGCCACGCTACAAGCTGGTGTGCAGCGTGGTGCTGGGGCCGCGCGCAGGCCAGGGCGTGCAGGTGGTCAGCCGTGCGCTCTGGGACGCAGCGACAGACGGGCTGGCCTCGGCCACCTACACCAACGCCTCGCTCTTCGCAGTGGCCACGGTCCATGGGCTCTACTGTGAGTGAGCAGGCCTCCAATTCTGCAAAACGGTTTATTATCCCAGGAGGAGGTCCCCCTGGGGATCACATCCCAATAAATAAATGTTTGACAATAAATAAAAGTGGTCCATAAATAACGCCCCCTAGCTGGGAGCTAAGGCTCAGGCTTATCTTGGAGAGGGTAGGCGACAGAGGACAGGCCACCCCCAACTCCAGTAAAGGTGGTCCTGATTCCCTGGGGGATTCAGCCCAAAGCCCCCAGTGAGGCACCAAAAGGATGGGGAGGGCCACAAAGGCAAAGGCCAGAGCCTTACAGGCACAGGCCTCAGGCCTGAGGGCTTGGGTTGCAGCCTGCTCTGTAGGCTGAGGCCTAGGCTGGGCTACGGTCCCGGAGCAGGCGCAGAGCATAGCGTAGTCGCTGCCGCAGGTCTGGGGAGCAGCCCAGCTGCCGAAGGTGAGAAGCGAGGTAAGTGTAAGCACTGCGATTTCGGGCCACAAAAGTCACAAGAAGGGGCTCCCAGCCACTGAGGATCAGCTTGGTGTGGTCTCCGTAGAAGTTCACCTGTGCACAGGAGGGTGACAGTGATCAGGGCCTACGCCCCAGGCCCAGTTACCTCCCCAGCACCCTGGGCCTCCTGGATCTTCCCCATCAACTCCAGGACAGGCCTTTACCTGGACAGTACCATCACTAAACAGCATGAGTAGGGCCTGATCCGTCTTGACCCACTGCAGCAGCAAGGGTGGGGCAGGCATCTCCACCTCTTCCACACTGGGCAGATCTCCACCCTAGGAGCAGAGGCAGGTGGGTCACTGGTCAGACCTCTCCCCACTGACATCTCCCATAGCCTCTAGCTTTGAGCCCCACCACCACCAAAGGGGAATCAGAAGGGGTCAGGATGTGTTAGTCCTTAAAAGTGCCCCACCCCAGCCCTCACACCTTCATGAGGTGCTGCTCCATGTAGGAGGCGAAATACCGCAGGATGCCTAGCTGAGGCTGCAGGGCCCGGGGCACAGCACCCACAGAGAAGGAGAAGTGCTTTGTGCTGGTGGGATTGTAGTGCACAGTCCTGGAAGTGGGAAACAGAGGTCAGAGAGGGAGCTCTGCACCAACACTCCTCTCCTGAGAAACCGCAGGTCCCTGAGCCCAGGGGCACGCACCAAGGTGCAGCCCTGCTGGGTACAATAGCCTGAGTACCAGGTACCCCATAAAACACTTACTTTCTATTGGCCGACAGGGCCATGTGTGTGCCATCGTTGAAGAGCACAGCTACACGGCGGCTGGACAGTTGATACCCAAAGCCAAACTTGTTGGAGTAGTCAACCCACTTGCTGACCCACACCAGAGGTTCTGGCTGGGCCAGGGGAGCCGGGTTCTGTTCCGCTGTCATGGGAGAGGAGAGTGAGGCCCTGCTCCTGGTCTCACTGCCACCACCATTTACATGCACCAGACCCCAGCCTTACCTGGGGGCATGAAGGCCACACAGTTTCTCAGAGCACAAAGGGCTGACTCCACCACTGTGGCCACAGTGAGACCTTCTTCAAAGCCTGAAAGGAGCAGGGCATTGAGATTTAAGCATTAGCCCCCAGAACCCAGGCCAGGTCCCCTGCCTGCTCCTTCCCTCTGGCCCTTGGTCTGGCCCCAGCAACGTCTAGCACCTGTCATCCTCCCTGGCTCCTCACCATCTCCACTGCTTGCCAGTGTCCCACGGGGTGAGCTGTCCTCAGGTGCTGTGTCTACCAGACTGACAGGGGCTGGACCAGAAGCTGCTGGAGCCTGGAGGGTTGGGTAGGGAAAGGGAGTCAGCCAGGCCCTGAAATCCAAATCCTCGAGAGTCCACAGCCCAGCCCTGCCCTGGCTCCCAGGGCACCCCAGGTCAGCTGTGCCTGGCTAATGAGACACAGCCAATTAGGCCACCACGAGGTTGGATGCTTCACCACCCTCTTTTATCCCGGGCTTCCCTCAGCTGCTAGGGTGGGGGTGAGTCAGGGGAACAGTGCTCACGTGAGCACCTCACCTCGGGCCTGGCATCGTGATGGCCAATGGACGTGTGCATGAGGCCGCTCACCAAACAGGAGACCTCATCCCGCTCCTCGGAATGGTTCTTACCTGGGGATGAGGCATGACAAGGCCTTCAGTATCCTGCCCAGCCCTGCTGCTACCCACAGGGTTGACACAGAGGCCTTCCCAAGTGCCTGTATAACACACACTCTCCCCAGGAGTTCACAGGCTCCCACGCTCCCCCGCCCCCGAAACGCATGTAATGAGCCACTCTGCGGCTCTGCACTCTCACCCACTGACACCCCAGACTCACTCTTCTTTTTCCTGCCGAAGAGGGTCTTGGTGACTTTGGCAAACAGACTTTTAGCTGGGTTGGGGGGTGTCAGGTCTGGTACTGTCACACAGCTGCTGACAGGGAGCCGATCGGGGGTGTAGCCCTGAGGAAGGGAGCCCCGTGAACAGAGAAGAGAGGCCAAGGCCCCAGGGAAACCTGTCACCTGCCCCCATTCAATCCCCGGGGAATACGCAGACTGGAGCCACATACCTTGGTAAAGAAGTCATGTCGCAGGATCTGGTCAATAGATGGGCGGTCTCGTGGTGAGGCCCGAAGGATGGCGGCCAGGAGCTGCCGGGCGGGCAGTGAGAGGCTGGCAGGCAGCGTGTAGTGAACCTGCTTGATGCAGCGGTACGTCTCCTTCAGGTCAGCTGTCTCAAAGGGGGGGCTCCCACAGAGCAGCGTGTACCTGTGGGGCGGGATGAGGGGTCAGGAGTAAGTGGAGGGTATGCCCCCATACACCCACCGCTTTCCTGCTCCTGACCCAGGACCCAGGGACTCACATGACACAGCCCAGTGACCACACATCCGCCTCAGGGCCGTGGCCCTGTCTCAGCAGCACTTCTGGAGCCACATAGTTGGGGGTGCCACAGATGGTCCTGGAAGGTGGTAGGGAGGAGGAGGGGGGAAGGCTCAGACCCAGCCCAGCAGCCCCTCTCCCTTCCCCCACTGTGAGTCCAGACAAAGCAGCTGCCTGTCACCAAAGGCCAGAGAGTTCCTGCTTGTCCTGGGACAATGGATGCAGGGATGGCAGCTGAGTCCCCACCCACCCGCCTGGCCCAGCTGCTCAGCTGCTCTTCAGGATGGGGGAGGCCCCGACCCCCAGCACACCCCCTCCTCCAGGGTCAACAGAGAGTCTATGACTGATCCCTTCCCCCACTCTCGTCTGTCAGAAACGCATCAGGCTGTCACCTCCCACGATCTGTGCACACACACAACACCAGCTGTCACATCCCACATAAACACTCATCTGCCACACATGCTGTGTCACACATACCCAGTACAGTGGCCACAGCAGGGAGGGTCTTCTTATACACACACAGGGTATCACATCCCACCACTGACATACTTCCAATCTGCCCCACACACACACACACACGCTCTGTGTCCCCTTCCCCTTCACACAGGGTCAGTCATACACCTCGAGAATCCGTACACCCCTCATCAGGGACTCAAGGTCACCTACCCTCTGTGTCACACACATACAGGACCCTCATCCTCTCCACCAGTCCCAGTAACCCAGGCTGCAACCTCCACCCTCACACACCCATACCATCCAACACCCCTTCCCCACTTATCACGTGCACACATCAGGCGCTCACCCTGCCTCACACATACATACACACCATCATGCACGGACTATGGCCAACCCTCTCCTCAAACACTCACTTCTTCCTCTGCTCCGGGGGCTCCAACCGGGCTGCCAGCCCAAAATCCCCCACCTTTAGTTCCATGTTCTCAGTGATGAAAAAGTTTCCTATATGGGGGCAGAGAGGTGTGTCAGAGTCCTTCCTCCCTCCCTCCCCAACCCCTCACCCTGCAGGCCCAGGAGTCTCACCCAGCTTGAGGTCCCGATGCAGGATGCCCCGCTGGTGCAAGTACTTGAGGCCAGAAAGGATCTGCCGCAGGTAGTAGCGCACCTCAGGCTCCAACAAGGTGTGCCGGGCCTTCCAGATGTGGGCCAGGGACTGCAGAGAGCCACTGCCTCAGCCCCTGGTCGGCCCCTCCCTGACCCTCCCCCTCCATCTGTGCCCGCTGAGGGCCCCAGCTTTGTGTCTTAAGCCTCCCTTCTCTCCCCAACCCCCATCCCTGCCCAAATCACCATCCCTCACCTTTCGGCTGCAGAGCTCCAGAAAAATGTATATGTTGTCATTGTCCTCAAAGTGGTGCGAGAAACGCACGATGTGGCGGTGCTGCAGGTCTCGGTGCAGTTCAATCTCGTTTAGGATCTGCGATGAGGACCAGGGGTTGCCATCCTCCCAGGGTTCCCGCGCCACCAGCCCCACCCCACCCCTCCTCCGCTGCGCCTGCACCCACCTTCTCGCGCTGATGCGGCTTGGCGACGCGGCTCTGCGGGATGACTTTGACAGCGTAGGCGCTGCCGGTCTCTGTGTCCGTGGCCTCGTAGCAGCGGGCGAAGCCCCCCTGTGAGGTGGGGGCATCAGGCTGGGCGCTCCCGGGGAGGACGGGTCTGAGCCGCAGACGTCCACGCGCTCAGGTCAAGCGCCCCCAACCGGCCCGACGCCGGAAAAGAAGCGGGGCGGCCCCCCTCCGCCCCCGCCAGCACCACCCCCGGACTGCCCCGGCCCACCTTTCCCAACAAGCGGCCTTTGAAGTAGGTGCGACCGCTGCGCGGGTCGGTAATGAGGCGCCCAGGGTCTGGCGCGGGCGGCACGGCCAGCATCTCCGGCTCAGGGCCCGGCAAGGCGCTCGGAGGCGGTCCGGGCCCGGCGGGGGGCGCGGGCGGGGCGGCCGCTCGCGGGAAGGGGCGCGGGGACAGGAAGCCGGCGGCGGGCTCCATGCGGGCGGCGCGTCGCAGCGCGGGCCCAGCTTGTTCTCGGTTCCGCCCGGCCCCGGCCGCGCGTGGCACTGCCTGGGTTTGCTACGCTGCGCTCGCGCCCGAGGGAGCCCGGCGTTTTTATCAATGAACGCCTGCCCCCTCCCCGCGGTGCGTCACTGGAGTCCCTCCCCCTTCCTGGCGGCAAGTCACGGAGGGGCCACGCCCCTTCCCAGGCCTTTCGTCACCCAGAAGCTCCTCCTCTTACCTAAAGCAACGCACTTCGAGGCCCCGCCCCGTGGCCGCACCTTAAAGACAGCCATACTGCTCGTCGCCGTGTAGGTGCGACAGGGACGCAGGGGCCAACTGGTCCCCGCCCCCCCCCCAGCCCTCCTTGGTAACTGAGAGTCCCGCTAATCGGAGCCTCTTTCATTCCCCATCCTTCGGGGCGGGGGCTGAAGTCGTGTGGGACAGGACATCTGTGGACGTCTCCCCAGCAGCCAGACGATCAGCGTTCCAGCCCGGAGGGGAGAGGCAGGGGCGGTGCTTGCTTTTGCCCGGGCGTGTCACCAACACTCCCCTTTAAGCGTGGGGACCGCGTGCTTCCCACGCCCTCGGCCGGAGCTCTCAGGCCCAGCCCAGTGCTGCCCCCTGTAGGGTCTGGAGGGAATGGCACAGTCCCGAGCCTGACCCATGTGCTGCCCTGGGGAGTGTGGCGGTCAAACGGAGCTTGGTATTGCAGGCTTTTACCCTGCGTCTTCTACTCTCTTGAGGAACAGATCTCCGGCTCCTGCGGGGTCCCATATTCCCTTCCTGTGAAAGTACTCACTTCCTTGGTCTGCAGCCAGAAGGCCAGAAAGTGAAGAATGGGAATTGCTCAAATGCCAGCGATGGGCCACTGGGCAGCTAGTCCCGCGACCATCCGCACCCCTAGACCCCTGCTCAGCGCCTACCTTTCCCAGGGCCAGAAACAGAGGTGGTTTTTTTGTTTGTTTTTTGAGATAGAGTCTCATTCTGTTGCCCTGGGTAGAATGCAGTGGGGGATCCTCATGCCTCAGCCTCCCAAGTAACTGGGGCTACAGGTGGGCACCACCACACCCTGCTAATTTTTTCTATTTTTTGTAGAGACGGGGTCTCACTCTTGCTCAGGCTGGTCTCAAACTCCTGAGCTCAAGTGATCCTCCCATTTCAGCCTCCCGGAGTGCTAGGATTACTGGCGACGCACCCAACCCAGAGGTGGGTTCCTAATGCCTCTGAAGTGTTTGTTCAGGATCACAGCCCTCATGGCCTTGTCATCTCTCACCTCCCTGCCCTCTCTCTGTACCATCCAATCGATTACTAAGGCATTCAGTCCCCAAACGTTTATCAAAAGCATCTACTAAGTGCCAGGCGTTGTCTGGAATAAGACTGCTCAAGGCTGCAGCCCTCATTTAGTTCAAATTCTGCTTGACGGAAACAGACAACAGGCAAGTACACAAACAAGGTAATTGCAGGCTGTGACAAGTGCTCTAAAGGAAGCAAACAGGAGACTAAACAGAAGAGCCTGCTTTAGAAAGAGTGGAGTGGCCCGGAAAGTCAACAAACATTTACTGAGTGCCCAATGCCTGTTTATCTCCAAACACCTCTGATATCTGTCCATTTGGCTCCAACTTGGCTTCATACCCTGGCCTAGGTCTGTCTCTGTTGTTGGGATTATTGCCACAGTGCCTTGCTGCTCCCCTGACCTTTGGCCTCATCTCCATTTCATCCCCTGCATATGCCTGTCAGAGAGATTCCACCCAATTCCTCGTCAGGCCCACAGGTCCAACTCTCCAACATTGTCCTTCCCGACCACTGAGGCGAGACTCGAAGCAGCCTGAGACGTGGAGAAATACTAGGAGGCTAGATGGGCGAGGGGCGCGGGAGGCCTAAGTGCAGTGCTCAGGAGTCTGCCTTTATCCCTGCAGGTCATCAGCTTGGGGGGTGGGGGGATATGGTACTGGTGGGCTAAAAAGGACAAATCTCCCAGCTAAGTGGGGCTGAAGTGGAGAGCTTCAAAAGGCACATTCAATATTGCAATTTTATATTTGGAAAATAAAGCAAAATGTCTCTGTATTAGTTTGCTAGAGCTGCCATAACAAAATACCACAGACTGTGTGGTGTAAACAACAGAAATTTATTTTCTCACAGTTCTGGAGGCTAGAATTCCAAGAACAAGTTGCCAACAGGGTTGATTTCTTCCGACACTTCTCCACTTGGCTTGTAGATGGTGGTCTCCTCTCTCTAACTTCTTGTGATCTTTTTCTCAGTGTGTGTTCCCCAGCATCATCTCTGTGTGTCCTAATCTCCTCTTCTCATAAGAACTCCAGTCAGATTGGATTAGGGCCCACTCTAATGGCCTCATTTTTAATTACCTCTTTAAAGGCCCTATCTGAATACAGTCACATTCTGAGGTATTGGCATTAGGTCTTAAAAGTATGAATTTGGCTGGGCGCGGTGGCTCACACCTATAATCTTAGCACTCTGGAGGCTGAGGCAGGAGGATCGCTTGATCTCAGGAGTTTGAGATCAGCTTGAGGAACAGTGAGACTCCGTCTCTACTAAAAATAGAAAAATTAGACCGGCACAGTGATGTGTGCCTGTAGTCTCAACTACTCGGGAGGCTGAGGCAGGAGGATCACTTGAGCCCAGGAGTTTGAGGTTGCAGGGAGCTACAGTGAGGCCACTGCACTCTACTCAGGGTGACAGAGCAAGACTCTGTCTCAAAAAAAAAAAAAATACTAATTTGGGGGCCAGGGTACACAATTCAGCCCATAACAGCTTCTTAATTTTATAATAAAGTTTCTTTCTTTTTTTTTTTTTTTTTTTGAGACAGAGTCTCACTCTGGTGCCTAGGCTAGAGTGCTGTGGGATCAGCCTAGCTCACAGCAACCTCAGGCTCCTTAGGCAATCCTTCTGCCTCAGTCTCCCGAGTAGCTGGGACTACACACATGCACCACCATGCCCAGCTAATTTTTTCTATATATTTTTAGTTGGCCAATTAATTTCTTTTTTTTTTTTTTTTTTTGAGACAGAGTCTCACTTTGTTGCCCAGGCTAGAGTGAGTGCAGTGGCGTCAGCCTCGCTCACAGCAACCTCAAACTCCTGGACTCAAGCAATCCTGCTGCCTCAGCCTCCCAAGTAGCTGGGACTACAGGCATGTGCCACCATGCCCGGCTAATTTTTTCTATATATATTAGTTGGCCAATTAATTTCTTTCTATTTTTTTATAGTAGAGATGGGGTCTCGCTCTTGCTCAGGCTGGTCTCGAACTCCTGAGCTCAAACGATCTGCCCACCTCGGCCTCCCAGAGAGCTAGGATTACAGGCGTGGGCCACCGCGCCCGGCCAATTTCTTTCTATTTTTAGTAGAGATGGGGGTCTCGGTCTTGCTCAGGCTGGTCCAAACTCCTGAGCTCAAACAATCCGCCCGCCTTGGCCTCCCAGAGTGCTAGGATTACAGGCGTGAGCCACCATGCCCGCCATCTTAAGTTTATAATAAAGTTTAGCAAGGCCCAATACTCTGTCTTGTGGCAGAGGGGAGAGGCAGAAGACCTGCTACCTCAGATTTAGAGGGCCTATCTGGCCAGCTCAGAATTCTATGTCCTCCAAGCCTAGAAAGTCATTTCTCCAGTATCCCAGCTCACTAAGACAACTTACTTAAGTTTAGCCCCAACCATACGCTGAAGTACTCATACACCAAAGTCACAAAATCTCCTGTCCCCCTTGTACAAAGCACGGGCCCTTATGCAGTATGGTCCACAAGACATCCAAGCTTCCAACCTCTACCTCGACAAGAAGTTGGTCCTTTACCAGCCTTGAAACTCTCCATTAGTGCTCCAGAGGCCCTCAAGCCAGGCTCTGCAGGGATCCACCATGGCAGCTCATCAGGACTCCCCTGTCCCAGCAGCTTGGCCAGAAGGAAGCTGATGGATCCCTAGAGCAGGGCACAGGAACTGGGAGGTCAGCCATGGAACTGGTCGTTCATTCTTTCAACAGACATTTTCCTGAGCAACCACTGGGTGTTAGGTCCTGTGCTACACGCTAGCGTAATCCATAGGTGTGACAACTACACTGGACTGTAACTGGTGCTATGGGAGGGAAGGGGGGCAGGGCGTGGGGGTAGCCTCTAGGAGCCCGGCCGTGGGATCTCACCCAGTTAGGGTGAGATTTCTAAGAGACCTAAGGGCTGAGGAGGAGTTAGCCAGGAATAGGATGGACAAGGATGGAAAAGTGTTCCAGAGGAGAACCAGTGTGCTCCTTGAGGTCTGAACTGACAGTTGTTGGTCCTTGAAAGAACTGAAAGTTCAGAGTAGCTGGAGGGGAAGGAGGAAGGGTAGCCAGAACAGTCCGGGGGACAAACCCCAAAAGGCTTTGCCAAGTGCGTGGAGGAAGGAAGGTCTACTTGCCCCTTCCCCAGTGTGCCAAGTTCCCAAGCTTCCCTGGCTACTGGGCCCTGGCTTCCTAGGGAAAACAGTTTTGAACTTGGTGGGTCCAGAGTGGATTCTGGGAAGTGTGGAGGAACAAGTCAGGCTCCTTGGGAGTGAGAACTGATTTGCTCCTAGGCCTGGTTCCTTACAGCTTCCTCCCCAATGCTGATGCTGAGCCCAAAACTAAGTTCCCTCTCCTCCTGGGTCCAGGATTTAAGGTTGAGCTCAGGCTGTCTGACCCATGGCTGTGTTACCTCTCGAATCTCTGCCACAAGGGACGTTAGCCAGGGGCCAGCACTCAGGAATAAAATGAAATGCCATCTGGGCTTTCCTGCTTTCCTCCTATGCCTTCCTCAAGTGGCTGGATGGGCTCAGACTCAGGCTAGGCTGTGAACCCACTCACCTGTCTCCCCATCCTCACTGTCCTTTTTTGAGATCTACTGTCCTGTCAACTGTCTTTGGGAAGTTTATACCATTCTTTGGCCCTTCTCCAGGAGCCAGGATACCAAGCAATCCTATGGGACACTGTCATTTAAGGGCCCGACAGCCCACCTCTGCCTCCTCCCTCTATGTAGCACATGCTCCCCCTACACGGGCCTTATGCTCCTCCCATGTACCTGGCTTGACATTTATCAGTTGCTCACAGTAACCGTATGAGGTGGATGTGATTATTATCCCCATTTTAGAGATGAGAGAACTGAGGTTTGGGGGATTAAACAACTTTCCCAAGGTCACATACATTCCCAAAGGGCAGAGCCAAGATCTGAACCCAAGATTGTCTGACTCTAGTATTCACCATTGCCTGACTTTTCAGGGGCCATTGGTTCCCTATCCTTGTGTTTGTCCTCTTCCTACACTGCCCCATGTCTCTCTTACTAGCACCCTTTCTCTGGCCCCCAAGACTCTCACGACCTGAGGTTTTGCCCAAACTGAGGTTTTTCTGAGCTCTTGGTGTCTCCATCCCTCAGACAATGCTGTCAGGCCTGCGCCCTGGCCCCTGAGACTCAGAGTCTCTTGACAGCATCAGGTGATAGAAACCAAGAAAGGAGAGTCTTTCAGGAATGAGAGATGCCAATAAGGTTTGGACTTGGGAGGGTCTATTGGATTCAGCAATAAATGGATGGTAGGTGTCCTTCGTGGGTGCAGAGGTGGAGGGTTAAAGATAATACCAAAGATAAGAGATGTGCTGCTTCAGGCCCACCACGTGCTACTCTGAGCACTTTATACTAGTAACTCATCTAATATTCACAACCACTCTATGAGATAGCAATTATCATCCCTATTTCCCCTTGGGGAAATTAAGAGGTTAAACCTGCAGTCCCAGGCCCGGTGCAATGGCTCACGCCTGTAATCCTAGCACTCTGGGAGGCCGAGGCGGGCGGATTGCTCAAGGTCAGGAGTTCGAAACCAGCCTGAGCAAGAACAAGACCCCATCTCTACTATAAATAGAAAGAAATTAATTGGCCAACTAATATATATAGATAAAATTATCCAGGCATGGTGGCGCATGCCTGTAGTCCCAGCTACTTGGGAGGCTGAGGCAGGAGGATTGCTTGAGCCCAGGAGATTGAGGTTGCTGTGAGCTAGGCTGACGCCACAGCACTCACTCTAGCCTGGGCAACAAAGTGAGACTCTGTCTCAAAAAAAAAAAAAAAATTAGCCGGGCATGGTGACACATGCCTGTAGTCCCAGCTACTCAGGAGGCTGAGGCAGAAGGATCGCATGAGCTCAGGAGTATGAGGTTGCTGTAAGCTAGTCTGACACCTCGGCACTCTAGCCCAGGCAACAGAGTGAGACTCTGTCTCAAAAAAAAAAAAAATCTGCAGTTCCCAATCCCTAGGCTATAGACCCCTAGGGTCTGTGGCCTGTTAGGAACTGGGCCACTGGGCCACACAGCAGGAGGTGAGTGGTGGGGGAGCAAGCAAAGCTTCTTCTGTATTTACAGGGGCTCCCCATCACGCACATCACTGCCTGAGCTCCGCCTCCTGTCAGAACAGTGGAGGCATTCGATTCTTATAGGAGCATGAACACTACTGTAAACTGTACATTCGAGGGATCTAGGTTGTGCATTCCTTATGAGAATCTAATGCCTGATGATCTGAGGTGGAGCTGAGATGGTGATGGGCACTGGGGAGCCGCTGCAAATTCAGATTATCACTAGCAGAGAGGTCTGACTGCATAGAGACCATAATTAATCAAGTGCTTGCAGACTCATATCAAAACCCTATCAGAGGCTGGGTGCAGTGGCTCACGCCTGTAATCCTAGCTCTCTGGGAGGTCGAGGTGGGCAGATCATTTGAGCTCAGGAGTTGAGACCAGCCTGAGCAAGAGCGAGACCCCATCTCTACTATAAAAAAATGGAAAGAAATTAATTGGCCAACTAATATATATAGAAAAAAATTAGCCGGGCATGGTGGCGTATGCCTGTAGTCCCAGTTGCTTGGGAGGCTGAGGCAGCAGGATTGCTTGAGCCCAGGAGTTTGAGGTTGCTGTGAGCTAGGCTGATGCCGTGGCACTCACTCTAGCCTGGGCAACAAAGTGAGACTCTGTCTCAAAAAAAAAAAAAAAAACAAAATAACCCTATCAGTGAGTGCAAGTGACAATGTAATAAGAATAGAAATGAAGTACATAAAAATGTAATGTGTTTGAATCATCCTGAAATCATCCCCCCCAACCGTGATCCATGGAAAAATTGTATTCCATGAAACTGGTCCCTGGTACCAAAAAGGTTGGGGACTGCTGGGTTAATTGGCTTACCCAACGGGACAAAGCTTAGTGAACTTGGTGACATGGTGAAGCCTGGATTTGGGAACCTGGGTAGTCAGGCTCCTGACTCCAGACTGTTAATTGCCAAGCCATACATCCAGCTCTAGCTGTGAGGAGGGGAGGGGCACCGGTGGCATAGGTGGGCAGGGTGAGTAGAGGAGGGAAAGGCAGGCAGGAGGGATAAGAAGGGTGGGGCAGGTGATTTATGGCTGAGTGGTTCCCTCTCCTAGACCATAAACTAAGGGGACCTGTCAGCAGCTAGGAAGGGAGATAAGGTGATTCAGGAGGGAGAGGCTGGGTAGGCCTGGGGACCATCCTCTTTCTCTGGCAGAGGCTTTAGGTCATGCACCCTTATCCCTGGCTCTGTGGGAAATTCACAGAGCAGAGTGCTGGTAACAGGAAGAAGTGTGAGGGCCAGAGATGGGGGTGGGGTGAGGATTAAAATGCAGCCAGCTGGGGCGCCCTGGGAAGAGCTGTCAGGGAGACACAGCTTGAGCTCCTCTACTCCCAAGACCTGGCTTCCCAAGTCCTAGAACATCTGTAAGTTGTAAGCAGCCCAGATGCTCTAGGAAAGCTGCAGATCAGAGCTTGGGAAGGGGCTGCATGGCCACAATGGCCAAGGCTCAGGGCCTGGTATCTTGCCTTCCCCAGGTTAGGTCCTAGGTCTTTAGACCTCTGGACCTTTAGACCGCACACACACACACACATACACACACACACATTGACATCTCACCTGGGACTGGAAGGAGAACATAACTCTGGTCAGGCCACGAATAGGTTTTCAGATCTTGGCTCCTTGGAAAATGTCACAAAAGGCAGGCAGGGAGAGGGACCAGATGTCTTTAATGCTAAAAGGGATGGAGGGAGGCCGGGCGTGGTGGCTCACGCCTGTAATCCTAGCACTCTGGGAGGCCGAGGCGGTGGATTGCTCAAGGTCAGGAGTTCGAAACCAGCCTGAGCAAGAGCAAGACCCCGCCTCTACTAAAAATAGAAAGAAACTAATTGACCAACTAAAAATATATATACAAAAAAATCAGCTGGGCATGGTGGTGCATGCCTGTAGTCCCAGCTACTCAGGAGGCTGAGGCAGGAGGATCACTTGAGCCCAGGAGTTTGAGGTTGCTGTGAGCTAGGCTGACGCCATGGCACTCACTCTAGCCTGGGCAACAAAGCAAGACTCTGTCTCAAAAAAAAAAAAAAAAAAAAAAAGGGATGGAGGGGGAGAGAGAGAAAGAGGGGTGGAGGGAGGGAAAGAGAGAGAGAAAGAGGGAGGGAAGGTAGGAAGGGAGGGAAAAGAAGCCTGCCCAGTTTCAAGTCCTCCTAGCTTTACCTAGATGAATCAATCAGGTCCAATCCTGTCCTCAAGTGTCTCATGGGCTAGTGGGAAACCTGCCCTGTAAACAGATCATAGGCCAGTGTGATTAACTGCTGCAAGAGAGAAAACCTAGAAGGCTTTGTGGAGTGACCTGGAGAAGATCATGGCAAGATTCCCAGAGTATGCTCTGAGCTGCATCTTAAAGGAGCAGTTAAAAATGAGCTAGGCAGGCACTCTAGGAGGCCGAGGCAGGCGGATCGTTTGAGCTCAGGAGTTCGAGACCAGCCTGAGCAAGAGTAAGACCCCATCTCTATTAAAAAAATAGGAATTAGCTGGACAACTAAAAAAATATATATAATTAGCTGGGCATGGTGGCACATGCCTGTAGTCCCAGCTACTTGGGAGGCCGAGGCAGGAGGATTGCTTGTGCCCAGGAGTTTGAGGTTGCTGTGAACTAGGCTGATGCCACAGCACTCTAGCCCAGGCAAGAGAGTGAGACTCTAACTCAAAAAAAAAAAAAAAACAAAGAGCTAGACAGAGGCTGGTGATGACGTTAGAGGTGTGTGAGTCTCAGACGGCCTTGTATTATCCAGGATCTGGCACTGTTTGGCTTGAGGACAAGCTCGTCAGCAGAAGGTCTCCGCCTCCTCATTTATGAAGGACCGCCTGGTCTGGAAGGCTTGGGAGGCAACAGTGGGCCAAGAGGTGGAAACCACAGGGAACAGATTCAACTTTTCATAGTTAATAGTAGCCCGAGCTCAATGCGTGGAGTGCTCTGGGCTCTAAGCATGGTTTCTGTAAAGACGCACAACTGCCCTGGGAGGTAGGTGTTGTTGGTCCTGCTTTGCAGAGGAGAAATTGAAGTTCAGAGACACTGGGTAACTTGCTCAAGGTTACAGAGAGCTGGAATCACACCCTTGTCTGTCCGACTCCCAAGCCCATGCTCATAACCACCTGCCCACGCATCCTCTCTTTAGATAAGACTTGTGGGTAAGAACCAGCTAACAGCTCAGGGGAGGAGCTTCCCAAGACAGGTCAGAGGCGGGACCAATGCTCCCAAAATTGGTAAGCACTCAGAGGGTAAGTGAACTATCCAATTCCCTGTCTGCTTTGAGGTTCTATTTTTTTTTCTTTCCTTTTCTTTTTTTTTTTTTTTTGACAGAGTCTCACTTTATTGCCCAGGCTAGAGTGAGTGCCGTGGCGTCAGCCTAGCTCACAGCAACCTCAATCTCCTGGGCTCAAGCGATCCTGCTGCCTCAGCCTCCCTAGTAGCTGGGACTACAGGCATGTGCCACCATGCCCAGCTAATTTTTTCTATATGTATTAGTTGGCCAATTAATTTCTTTCTATTTTTTATAGTAGAGATGGGGTGTCTCGCTCTTGCTCAGGCTGGTCTCGAACTCCTGAGCTCAAACGATCCGCCCACCTCGGCCTCCCAGAGAGCTAGGATTACAGCCTTGAGCCACCGTGCCCGGGCTTTTCTTCCTTTTCTTTTTGAGACAGAGTCTCACTTTGTTGCCCAGGCTAGAGTGAGTGCCGTGGCATCAGCCTAGCTCACAGCAACCTCAAACTCCTGGGCTCAAGCAATCCTGCTGCCTCAGCCTCCCAAGTAGCTGGGACTACAGGCATGTGCCACCATGCCCGGCTAATTTTTTCTATATATATTAGTTGGCCAATTAATTTCTTTCTATTTATGGTAGAGCTGGGGTCTTGCTCTTGCTCAGGCTGGTTTCGAACTCCTGACCTCGAGCAATCCGCCCACCTCGGCCTCCCAGAGTGCTAGGATTACAGGCGTGAGCCACTGCGCCCGGCCTGCTTTGAAGTTCTATTTCTAACTCTATCAGTGCCTTAGGTATTATTTCCTCTGGCTGACAGATAAAGAAACTGAGGCCCAGAGGTGGAAGTGCCCACTCAAAGCCTGGGCACCCCTAGTCAGGATGCTGGACACAGGGCTTACAGGGACTTGCATTCCTGGGCCTGAACTCCTGGATCTGTGCCATCAGCCCTGTGGCATGGGGATGAAGAAGGGCCTAGCCAAGACCCCCAGAGCCTGGACAAGAAGGCTGGCAGTGTGGCCAGTGCACAGGACCCTGGTCCTGGAGCTTAAGCCCTTGTCTCAACCCAATTGAGCCACTTCCAGCTTTGAAGTCTATCAGCTCTGGCTTTGGGTCCTGCCTCCCACATGTCCTTGCTGTGTGACTATGGGCAAGTCATTTATCTCTTGGTGCCTCAACTACAAAATGGGGATGATTCCTACCTCATGGGGTTGTGATGAGGATTCCACGAGAGGATGACACAGTAGTGCCCTTGGCACAGTCCCTGTCACTTAGTCAGTGCTCTGTGATCAACAGCTGGTATTATTGCAACAGTTTATCACACATCTGTCTTCGCACCTAAAGCATGGGACAGTAATACCTATCGCCCTGGCTTGAAGGACATGGTGTTGTCTGTGTGAGCTGTGGGGTCAGTGCAGGTGGCACTTCTGCCACTCAAAGGCCAGCCTAGCCCTGCAGGGGTAGGGACACACATCCAGTTCCCAGCACCAGGAGAAGCTGGGTGACAGCTTCAATCCATCAATAATGGCCTCAGTCCAGCCTAACTTTATGGACCCAGAAGGTATTTAAGTGTGTGAGGGTGAAGCCCAGCCCAGTTCTCCCTCAGCACAGGCTGCTGCCCAGAGCAGGTAGGCAGGAATGGGGTGGGGGCGACAGTACCGTGGGCCTTCAGAGACTACATCATAATCAGTCTCCAGAGCAAAGTCCCAAGGAATAGTGGTGGGTCTGGGCTAGAGTTGGTCTCTTGTCCTCAGCAGTTCAGGACCTGGCTATCCCAGCCCTGTAGGCTGAAGAGGAGCCTGGGCAAGGCTCGTGCTTGAAGGGCACAGATCTCAGCCCCACCTTGCCCAGCTGCACCCTGGCTTCACCCACGTACTACTGGGCTCTGCAGGAGATGTGGGTGCGCTTTTCTGCTCTGCAGCTTCCAACCCCCTTGTCTACTGACACAGGGTAAAGGCTGGGGCGGGTCACCAGAGTTGAAGGGAGGTTGCCTGGGGAACTAAGCATGGTGATGGGAAGGCAAGCTAAGGAGAGGGACGGCTTTGGGGGCAGCTCTTGTGACCTCCTGCCCCAGGCCCCCAGCACCATGACGGTTTCATATACCCTGAAAGTGGCGGAGGCCCGCTTCGGAGGCTTCTCCAGCCTGCTTCTGCGCTGGAGGGGGAGCATCTACAAGCTCCTCTACAAGGAGTTCTTCCTCTTCGTGGGCCTGTACGTTGTGCTCAGCGTCACCTACCGGTGAGGGCAGGGTCTGTCTCAGGGCTGGCCTGTAGGGGGCTGGGCTGCCCACCTCCCTCTAACCCGGCCTACACCTGACCTTCCCCAGGCTGCTGCTGACCCAGGAGCAGAGGCATGTGTATGCCCAGGTGGCCCGGTACTGCAACCGCTCAGCGGACCTCATCCCCTTGTCCTTTGTATTGGGTGAGGGCTCCTTCTAGTTGTCCTTGGTATCCTCCTTGCCATCTTCCCTGACCTTTGGGTTGAGGTGACCGCTCTGAGGGTCAGAATTACCCAGCAGAGCAGCACAACCTGGAGGCTGACCAGAGCAGGCACAGGGGCTGGGTGCTGGGTGCAGGATTTTGGGAGGGCTAGGCCCTGCCTATCACTTGCTGGCACAAGACACCTGCTGGTCTCACAACCTCACTCTGGGCACTGGAGGGGAGCTGAAGGGAGGGGACAGCACTCTCTCCACTCTCATAGGAAGCAGACCTCAGAGTTAACCATTACCTGGCTTTCAACTGCCACTTCCCCTGTGCCAGAGGAAGTTGTGTACATCTCTTTCTTTGGTGTCTGACCTGGCACAGCAGGGCAGTGGGACCAGAGAAAGAGGCAGTGTGCTGGAGCCGAATGTGTCCTTCCTCCTGCCATGGTTCAACCTGGCCTGGACTGGGCCCATGGCTGGGGGACACGGGCACTCTGACTCCTGGGCCCTCCATGCTCCTTCTCTGCCCCTCTACTCATGGTGGCCACCAGGTTTCTACGTGACGCTGGTGGTGAACCGCTGGTGGTCCCAGTACACAAGCATCCCGCTGCCGGACCAGCTGATGTGTGTCATTTCGGCCAGCGTGCACGGCGTGGACCAGCAGGGCCGCCTGCTGCGCCGCACCCTCATGCGCTACGCCAACCTGGCGTCGGTGCTGGTGCTGCGCTCGGTCAGCACGCGCGTGCTCAAGCGCTTCCCCACCATGGAGCACGTGGTGGACGCAGGTGCGCCGCCCGCGGGAGCCTCTGGGGGCCCGGCCCACGGCCAGGTGCAGGTGCCGGTGCCACGCTGGGGTGAGGCGGGGGCAGGGGCCTCCGGGGAAGCCGATGTCTGACCCCCTAGGAGAGCTCCGGGACCCCAGAACAGGAACCGCGAGTCCTGGGCCACCGGTGGATGCGGGGGAGGGCTGCCATCTGGTGGAACAGCGGCTGCCCCTGGCGGTGGAGGTTGCATCCGCACCCCTCCCACTTCACCCCCCCCCGCCCCCCGCAGGTTTCATGTCCCAGGAAGAGAGGAAAAAGTTTGAGAGCCTGAAATCCGACTTCAACAAGTACTGGGTGCCCTGCGTCTGGTTCACCAACTTGGCGGCCCAGGCCCGGAGGGATGGGCGGATCCGTGATGACATCGCTCTCTGTCTACTTCTGGAAGTGAGTCAGCCTGGGTCCAGACCCATCTGCTCCCCTCCCTCTAGCTTTGCAGGAGGATAATAATTTTAGTACTTAGCACTTATATGGCTCCAACTATGTACCCTTCACTTTTGGAAGCACTGTACCTATTTTAACTCATTCAAACCGGGCACTGTGGCCCATGCCAATAGTCCCAGCTACTCTGGAGGCCAGGGCAGAGAATCACTTGAGCCCAGGAGTTGGAGACCAGCCTGGGCAACATAGGGAGACCCTATCTCAAAAAAACAAAAACAAAAAAACCCAAATTCATTTAACCCTTACAAAATCCTTGATGGGTAGCGTTATTATCATCATCCCCATTTCACAGATGAGGAAACTGAGGCATAGAGTGGAAAAGAAATTTGCCTACATTAAATAGCTAGTTAGTGGCATTCCAGGGTCTGTGCTGCAACTGCTTTGCTAAACTGCTTCCCATCACAGGCACCCCAGTCTGAGAACACCTCTGAGAGCAGAAAGACACTGAGCCCCTAGGCCTGGCCCAGGCTAGTTTGTTCTGGGCTTCCCTGTTCTCTTCTCATTCTTCCTTCCTCGCCTCCAGTGACTTCCTCTTCCTACTGTTTCACCAGGAGCTGAACAAGTACCGTGCCAAGTGCAGCACGCTGTTCCACTATGACTGGATCAGCATCCCCCTCGTCTACACCCAAGTAACTGCCTCCCAGCGCCTCTGACCCAGCGCCTACTGTATGTCCCCTGCTGTGTGTGAGATGCTGACAAGAATTAGAGATGGTCTTGTCTGCCCAGTTCAGGTCCCTGAGGCGCAGAACAGCCACAGGTTCATCCTCGGAGCCTCCCTCCACCCCCACCAAGATGGCCCTGTCCCCAAGGGTGCTGCCACAGCCGGACCCTTATTTAATTACTTGTCAGACTCACAACAGATCCTCAGAGGCAGCCTTTCTCCCTTTCCCACTGTGCCAACCCTGAGCCTGGCTCTTCCTTCTCCAGGTGGTGACCATAGCTGTCTACTCCTTCTTTGCCCTCTCCCTGGTTGGCCGCCAGTTTGTGGAGCCAGAGGCAGGGGCTGCCAAACCTCAGGACCCTCCAGAGCCAGGCCAGGGGCCCGCGCTGGCCTTGGGAGACCTGGACATGTACGTGCCTCTCGCCACTCTGCTGCAGTTCTTCTTCTATGCTGGCTGGCTCAAGGTGAGCACTTCATAGTCATGTCAAACTGCTCTGTAGAGACGTGGGCACAGGGCCCACCCCAACTTTGGGGACAAAGTGGGGCTCTGAGCCTAGAAAATACTGGCTCTGCAACCTACAGGTGGCCGAGCAGATCATCAACCCCTTTGGTGAGGACGATGATGACTTTGAGACTAATCAGCTCATAGACCGTAACTTGCAGGTGAGCAGAGGTTTGGGGGACAGCTCTCAACCCGGGTGTGGAGAGGAGGACCCTTGTGACCTGCTGTCCGCCCCTCTGCTACCAGGTGTCCCTGCTATCCGTGGATGACATGTACCAGAACCTGCCTCCCGCCGAGAAGGACCTGTACTGGGACGAGGACCAGCCTCAGCCACCCTACACCGTGGCCACGGCGGCAGAGTCGCTGCGGCCTTCCTTCCTGGGCTCCACCTTCAACCTGCGGTGAGTGGCCTGCGCTGGCCAAGGCCGCACTTGAGCCGGCACGCGGGGCCCCGCCCACCCTCTGGAGCGCCAATGACTCGGTGGGTCCCCGCGGCCCGCCCCGGACGCAGCCGCGTCTCGCTCAGCCCGCGCTCCCTCCCGCAGCGTGAGCGACGACCCTGAGCAGAGCCTGCAGGTGGAGGCGTCCCCGGCGTCGCCTTGGCCCGCGCCCGCCGCGCAGACCCCGCTGCTCGGCCGCTTCCTGGGCGCAGGGGCGCCCTCCCCAGCCATCAGCCTCCGGAACTTCGGCCGCGCGCGAGGCGCCCCCCGGACCCCGCATCTGCTGCGCTTCCGGGCCGAGGAGCGCGACGACCCGGAGGCCGCGGCCCGCATCGAGGAGGAGGAGGCGGCGGAGTCCGGGGACAAGGCCCTGGAGCCCTGAGAGGCTGCCCGCCTGCCCGCCTCCGGTTACCCCGCCCGCCTCCCTCCGCCCACTCCCCACTGCCACCTCCCGCCGTGCCCCGTCCTGCCCGCCAGCGCGGTTACAGCGGCTTCTTCCTTTTCCGTGTGCCTTGAGCCCGGGCCTTGAAAGAGAAGATGGTGGGAAGGGCCTGTGCCAGGGCTGGGACTGTGTCCATTTTGGCGGGAGAGAAGGTAGGATGGGTCGCTGGCGGGAAGCGAAGCTAGAAGGATAAATGAGACCAGGCACAAAGGACGAGATCCCAGATGCACGGTTAGCTTCTCAGCAGCCCGGAGCCAGGCCAGTGATTCTACTTGAGGGAGCATCAGCATCACTGAAGGTCTGGTCAGAAGAGTGCTGGGCTCCACCCCCAGCGTTTCTGGGGCATTAGATTTGGGCTGGAGCCCAATAATTTGCATTTCTAACAAGTTCCCAGGTGCTGCTGTGCTGCTGGTGTGGGGATCATAATTTGAGAGTGGTGCATTAAAAAATGTTTGAAAGGATAATATACCTTACCCTGATAGCCTTACTCAGAAAATGGGCCAGTATGTGTGCTGTGGGACTTTTACTTTAGCTGTAATGTTCAAATGTTTGTTTACAATAAGAATATATTCATTTATTACTTCTGTAATTGTAATTGTTTAAAAATTGAATTGGCACGCACACAGTAGGATGAAGATGAAGTAAGGTTTGGGAATCTGCCCTGAGGCTGATTAAACTCATACATGATGATAGTCACGTGCTACCCACCCATGACCTTCAATGTTTGGACGTTAGTGTGCCAAACCCTTCTCCATTCCCACCAACCAAACGGCAGGAGAAAGGACAGTTAATGGGTGGAAACACAGGTCCATTTCCATGGTGGGCCTGCAGCACTGGAGCACTCAGTTGAGGGTTAGAGAAGGGCCTTGTGGAACAGCTGTAACAGAGTTGTAGATTGGAGTTGTGAAATTGAGCTCTCTTGAGATTCCTGCCTAAGCTCCAGCCTCCACCTAAAAAAAAAATTGGTGAATGCTGAAATTGAATTTAAGGCCAAATAACAAATGCCAGAACAAAGGAGGAAGTGTGGAGACAGCTACACCCCACAGTGGTAGCCATTCGTTCAGAAGATATTTGAGGTTTTTTGCAGGTCTTACAGGGAGAAGATAGCCATGTTCCAGGACAAGAATGGTCACCTGTGAAGGCAGTGGAGCTAGGGAGTGGGTGGATTCCAGACTCTTTAGAGAAAGGACCCACTGGTCTTATTGCTGGATTAGAGGTAGAAGTGAGGGAGGGTGAGGAATAGAGATAGATGCCTTGGC
>VSMD01060836.1:0-26186 GCA_008750895.1 Mirza zaza | reverse complement strand
TCCCCCTGATGGTGCACATCTCACTCATTATGTATGTATACACCCGCCCCCTTCCCCCTCCCCCCTGCCCAATACCCTATTACTGTAGTACCTATGTGCCCACTTAGGTGCTGCTCAGTTAATACCAGTTTGCTGGTGAGTACATGTGGTGCTTGTTTTTCCATTCTTGGGATACTCCACTTAGTAGTATGAGTTCCAGCTCTAACCAGGAAAATATAAGATGTGCTATATCACCGTTGTTTCTTAGAGTTGAGTAGTACTCCATGGTATACATATACCACACTTTATTAATCCACTCTTGGATTGATGGGCACTTGGGCTGTTTCCACAGCCTTGCGATTATGAATTGTGCTGCTATAAACATTCGAGCCAGCACCAAATTCTCAGCAAGCATTGTTACACTGGTGTTGATGATTGAGCTCCCTCCCCTAAATGATGCTGATTCTCTGGGAAACAAGGAAAACTATGAGTAAATGGATTCTCTTCTTCCCTGCTTTCGATTGGCCTTTTGATTTTTGTTTGTGTCCATATGCTACATAGTGAATGTATATTGCTGGCTACTTTTCATTTTATCTTTTGGAACGGGGGTTTAGAAAGGCTTTTTCCAAGGATTTTCTGTTTTCTGTGCTTAGCAGACGAGGATTTGCCTATTTGTGCTAATCCAACCAAATCATCTCCGGTGGCACCTTGGGAATAACGCTGGAGCTCTCTGGCGGCTGGTGATCTGTTAATTAGCATTGCTGTATTCATTGGTGGCCTGAGGTTCCATCAGGTGTAACCAGTTACATCATCTTGGGGACTGCAGGCCTTCTGTGTTTCTCTTGTGATCGGGCCCGTGGGCTTTGAAAAGGAAGGTTAACACGGCGTTTATCTAGCAAG
This sequence comes from Mirza zaza, assembly GCA_008750895.1. Lineage (NCBI taxonomy): Eukaryota > Metazoa > Chordata > Mammalia > Primates > Cheirogaleidae > Mirza > Mirza zaza. Next base: position 25,307 of record VSMD01060836.1, on the reverse strand, counting down.
ATGTCCCTAATCTGAGGCTCTTGACTCCATAAAGACTCAAGAGTTATTTCAAAATTGTCTTTTTTTTTTTTCTCGATTGTAACGTTTGCTGTATTTTCAAAAGCAGTTGCTGATCCAAGATGGTTTAGAGCCACTGATTAGAGGACTTCACGGCCTTTCACAAAAGAGGGGAGGAGACCAGACCCTGGGGACCAGGGTCTCACCCAGGGTTTGCTGGTGGTTTCTGGGCTTGTGCCTGCAGGACCTGGTCTGCTCCTCTCCAACATACAATGTATTGTGACAAGAATCACGTCCCCTCTTTGAGGAACACGTAACCAAGGAAGCAGATGCATCAGATAAGGTCACCTGGTGATTCAGTGCGAAAGGTGAGCCTGGAACTTCTCCCCCTGTTCCACGGGGGCCTCACTCTCGAATGCAGAGATGTGGCAGAGATGTGGCGCCTTTGCTTCACTGCAAAGGGAGTACAATGACGGGCGGGGCTCCCGCAGCAGCCGGCTCTGTGTGGATTCTTAGATGCTTGATTCCATTTTAACCCTTTGCACTCGGATGTCGAGTGTGGATAATGTCGAGTGGATAATGTGAAAACATCAAGCGAGTGCAAAGGTTAATAATTTTTTTTTTAAATGAGGGCCAGCTTTTTTTCTAATGGCAAAAGGTCTTTTCTTTCTACCTCTCCAAAAAAATTACTGCCCCATGTTGTTCTAGGCTTGATGTTGGTAAATATTTTCTCCTTTCAGCTGCTTTACACTTAGAAATAGTAAGCCCGATGGGTTAAGAAATGCCAGCTTCTTATGGAGCGCGCTCAGGTTTGTCAGCAAGCGGGGATGATTGATGGCAGATAACCAGCTTTCCCGGGAGCCTTCCTGCCCTGTGGTGTCATGTGGTGGGAGCTCACCAGTCCCCCTCTGCAGCCTTCTCACTGCAGTGCCTGCTTCTGCTACCCTCTCTGGCAAGCAGACGAGCAGGTCAACCCCTTCTCCCACCCCCAACTCCATCCTCAGTCACCCGTGGTCCTGGTTAAGAGTGTGGCTTCTGGAGACAGAAGGCCCTGAGTCGAATCCTGAATCCACCATAGGCTGGCTGTGTGACCTGGGATGAGTTACTCCACCTCTCTGTTCTTCATTTTCCTCGTGTGTTAAAGCGCATTAACCTCTACTTCATGGCGTTCATAAGGATTGAGGATTAATCGATAAGTTCCCGATGTCACCTGTTAGCCAGTGTCACTGTTGTTTTTGATTCCTGAGTGTGACATTAACTGCTTCCGCCCATCCTCCTCCTCTTTGCCAAACCCTACTTCAAAGGTGCCCGAACCCTTCCTACTTCAAGAAATCTCACAGCGTTCCTGTCCCTCTGGGTCACCCACACGCCCCACGACGCGCTTGGCAGTTGCCTCCGCTGACTGGTCATCCTTCGCCCACACGCTGGCGTTTTGCTTGCTGGGTGTGATGGTTTAACTAGCCTCACCAGGAGAAGCAAGATGATGCATTGCTCACGACACATCCATACATCGTGCCCTGTGATGATGCATCTGGACTGATCTTCCTTGTCGCAGACTCATTAGTGGTTGTCACCAAATGGTGGCTTGTTTAAGTCTCCCAAGTAGTAAGGCATTCACACCTGCGTTCCCCACCAGGGAAAGGGACTGGCGCCCGTTTTCACTCACTGGGACCTGAGGTCTGGCATGCATTTTTACTCTGGTTAATAACTCTTTATCCTTCTGGATGTTTCTTTTAAACACAAGCCCGGTGCTAGAATTTGCTCATTTGTCTCCCAGCTCTGTCACTCTGTGCGTTATCTGCAGGAGATTCAGAGTAGGATCCTTTTGCGACGCTAGTGAAAATAAGCAAAAACCCTCAGTGATTGTTAGTGTGTGCATTTCCACCCCTTAGGTCTAAAGGAATTTTTGACTTCCCTGTCTGTCCTCTCTCAAATTATAAAATCCCCAAAGGAAAAAGATTTTCCTTTTGGCCCTTATCAACTCCCACTGGAGAGCATTTAGGCCAGGCCTGTGCGCCCTGGTGGGGCACGAGGACATCATTTATGTTTACTGACTAATCCCAGGGAAAGGTGAGTGCCCTCCACCGCGACCCAGCTTAGTTCGTGGACGGCATTCGGGACTGCTTTGCTCACGTCTTTAGTGTTTGTGGGCTTGAAGTCCCAAGTTTTTAAACTCAATTTCCCAGCTTGCATCTGCAGCCTGAGCTGTCCAGATATTGTCAACTTAAAAGGTATCAAAAATCCCCTCCATATGTATACAGAAACATACACACATGCATACATACGTGAAGGCTGTCTAATAGCTCGGTCAGGAAAGATGGTACCAGGTAGCAGTTTTATGTTCCCACATGCATGCACATGCAAACACACACACACACACACACACACACACGGTGTGGATAACACACAGTGAGTATTGAGCTTCACCTCATGTAGATAGTGTCTGGCAGGAGTTGCTATCCAACTGAGGCAGTTGCATTCTGCAGAGGCCGGTTTTGTGCATCACAGCTACTTGACCGTTAGAGGGCTTGTCATCCTTGCATTGTGGAGGGTCAGCTAAAGGCCCCCTTTTTCCTAATGGAGCTGAGATTCAGTTGGGAGCTGGGCTGGAGTGAGTCTACTGTGCTTTAGCACTTTCTTGCCCTTGAAGCCATACTTGCATGATCTGAGTAAACAAATACAAAATGATTTTCAAAAGAAGGGTTTTTTTGGTTGTTGTTTTTCTTTTCCTCTTTTTGAAATCTAAAACGGTATTCCACTTAGGCAGTTCACCTGAAAAGGGAATCAAAGATTCAATCAAGTGTCTATAGTGAGATTCTGGTCTTTTAAGTGGAGCACCCATGAAGGTAAGATAAGCTCCCCTTGCCTTGTTTCACAGCAAGGCGTGAGGGGCGGCTGGACTAGAGGTGTGTGGTCAGGGAAACAACAGTGTCCTCCACGTTGTCCCTTGTTTCTTAATTTGGCTTCAGGAAAATTTTTCTCCAACTTTTCAGCTTAGAGATGGGAGTTGTTTTTTTTTTTAACGTAGAAATTTTTTAAATGGGGTAAGGAAGTAGAAATACCATGGAGAGCTCCCGCTCGTTCTCACTGTTAACTTTGGTGACGTCCCCCCAGCAGACCAGAGTGTCCAGCGTCTCCTGTTCCCCACAGTCGGAGGGGCCACCTAATTTATCATTCCAAACCATGACACTTTTGAGAGTAAAGGGGGACACTTGATAATTCCCCTGGGATGGCAAGCCAAAACTGGGGTGCATGTTGCCTTCCTCATAGTGGAGATCCTGAAGAGTGTTCTGGTCACCTGTCCGTGCCGTGTCAGAAGAGCAACTTTAGAGAAAATAAAGTGCTGCCCGCTTCATGAATCGGGCAGCACTCAAAACCAGTTCAGGGAGCTCTTACCCAAAACATGAGCAGTGAGTTTTTGTGGCCTAAGCAGGAAATAAACCACAGAAGTAGCTTGTTGGTGGTGACAGCCAGGTGTTTGCTGTATTTGCACAGTCTGATCAATTGGCTGCCGATGATTGGCTGAAGCTTGGCTGCTTGTAATTGGCTGAGACTTGGCTATCTGTCCCCCCCAAAATACACACCTAGTTAGGTTCTGGTTTATTTACATACTAAGTTAGGTTGCAGGTTGATATGTAGGAACTCAAAGTCCAGATAGCCTCAGGCCAGTAGCCTCCTGTCCGTTTAATTTAACCGACATCTGAGTTCTGCTTAGTAGGTTCTTATTTTCTCTCCTGATAGACCCTTCTGTTTGTGCCGTCATGTGTGTCAGATTTACTCAAGACCCACCTCCTCCAGGAAGCCTCCCCAGATCTATCCCATGCTGTGAACTGAGGTTTGGATTCTGTACCTCACTGCTGTGCTCCTGTGTTTCAGACCCTTGCAGTTTGCCTTCATTAGGAATAAACAAATAACCAAGGGACCCACGGGTATTTAGGACAATGTGTCTCTAAGAAACAACGTCCTTCAGATATAAACTAAAGAGATGAAGATTCGACACCTACAGTGGATGCCCCAGGTCTCCCAGGGGAGGGAGGGAATCTGATGGGCTGAGCCTGGCATCTGAATCAGCTCCTGGGAATCAGTGTGACCAGGAGAAGTAGAGTCACGTGGTGTGTCATTCCGCAGGGCAGTGGGAGTGAGGGAACATGATCCAACAATAGCAATCAGTGCCTTCAGCACTTAGTATCTTCTAAGCACTTTCCTGCATTCTCTCATTTAATCTTCATAAACCCCCCACACCTCTAAAATAGGTACGTTATTCCCTTTTTATGAATCGGGGAACTATATGGCACAGAGAGGGGAAGCACGTTGTTTAGCGCCACCCAGCTGAAGGGTGGCGGAGTCGGGAAGTATATGCCGCGCTGTGGGTCTGGAATCTGCGCTCCTAGTCACTACTCAGCATGCCCTATCTTAAACAGGCATTGCTAGGATATGACATTTTCAGCTTTTTATCCTTTTTGGTCAATGTCTACTCAGTGAATGTGTGCTGAATGAGTGGACTCGTGAGTGAACGAATGAGTGAACACGCAGAAAACCACATGGTCCCCAGGAAGTTCGGGGGTAGAAGCTTCTTCCTGCTGCTGCTTGCCCAAGTGCCAGCGCGTGCACGTGTTCAGATCGCTCTCTCTCTCCACCCCGCTCTTTTTTGCTCAGACAAGAGTGAGAACGGCGAGGCGTATCAGAGGAAGAAGGTGGCGGCCGCCGGCCTTGCCGAGAGCCCCGCTCCGCCCGCGCCTTCCCGGGGGAGCCCGGCGCAGCCTGGGGCCAGCAGCTGGAGGAGGATCGCCCTGCTCATCCTGGCCATCACCATCCACAACGTTCCAGGTGAGTGAGGTCTTGCCCTTGCCCAGGCCAGCCACCGCCTGCAGGTGAGGTCACTTGTCGGTGGTGTGCTTGTCTGCCTGGAAAGGGGGAATGGGCAGTAGCGATTCGGGTCCTTTCGGGAGGAGAGTGAAGGTAAGAGTTCGAATCTTTTTGACTTTACTTTTTGGATCACTCGTTGTAGGTTGATCATCATGTATTAAAACTTTACCATTCCAGTTAAACAGCTTCTCCTGCTTCTACCTAGGAGTTCCTTTCTTTACATATTTGGCGCCAAGTTGTTTGGATAAATTTGTAACTTTTGCATGATTGCTATGGAGGGTGCGTTTTATAAACACAGGATATCTCTGGTTCTGCTTAATGCTATTTGAAAATACAGTGGACCCTTGAGCAACACGAGTGAGAACTGCACAGATTCACTTACCCTTGGATTTTCTTCCACTTCTGCCACCCCTGAGACAGCAAGGCCAACAACAACAACAACCCCTCCCCTCCCCTCCCCCTTCCCTTCCCCTCCCCCTCTCCTCCCCGTCTCCTCCCCTCCCCCCCTCCCCCCAATATGAAGACAAGGAGGATGAAGACCTTTATGATGATCCACTCCCACTTCATGAATAGTATATCTATTTTCTCTTATGATTTTCTTAGTCACATTTTTCTTTTCTCTAGCTTACTTTATTATAAGAATACAGTATGTAATACATATAACACACAACATATTATGTTACTGGTACGACTTCTGGTCAACAGTAGGCTATTAGTAAAGTTTTGGGAAGTCAAAAAATGCACACAGATCTTTGACAGCTCAGGAGGTCAGCGTTCCTAACCCCCTCGTTGTTCAAGGGTCAGCTGTATTGAATTCAGCATATTTTGGCACTGATGTTTGCCGAATCTTTCTAAGGTGTCCTTACTTATCCTTTCCCTGTTAGCATTTTGGAGTCATTTGTCTTATGTCTTTGGATTTATTTCAACTGGAAAAAAGACTTACTCATGTTTTCTTTCAAACACAATCCGTTTCTTTTAGAGAAATCAGAAGGCATGGATAAGCATAAAAAAATAATAAAGATATTATAAAAATAAACAAATTGAGGGAACCTGAGTTCTTTGGGATACGTTTTGAAATTCTGACGCTGCTGCTTACTAATGAGTTTATCTCAACAAGTTGCTTGAACTCCCTGAACCCTGGTTTTCTCATCTGTGAAATGGGGGTGATGCTACTACTGGCTTATTTTGAGAATTAAATGAGGTGCTACATGTGCATATGCAACGCTAGGGCGCTATGAGCGTTTGGAAATGGGAGCTGTTGTGAGCATGGGTAGTAACCCGCCTGCCCTCCCAGCTGCGGCTTCTTCAGTCTTGAGTTCCTGAACATTCCGATCCATCGTTTGATGCTTAGGGTCTCACGTTCGAGCAATAATCTTCCCCAGGGAGTGTTCCCGCGTGATGCGTTTTCTGAGTCCTTGCGAAGTTTGTCACACCCACCTGTTACCTATCACAGGAGCAACAGCTCGGCTGGGCAAAGCCTTCCAGTCACGGCGTGTTTCTCTTCAAAGCTCTGACAGGTGTTGCTCCTTGTCTTCTGGCTTTAGTGTCGTGGAAGCAAACAGCACAGCCAAACTGAGTTTATTCCTCTGGGTAACTTGATATTCTTTTGCTTGCACATTGAGTTTTCAGTCATCTTTAAAGAGTGAAAATGTTATATATTCTAGCACAGATGAAATCTGCCTGGAACACTGTGTCTAATCACTTTTTAGGCTCAGATATTTTTCTAGATAAGAAGCATGTTTGTCATTATTTCTATCCTAATCCCAGGGATTTCGATCATGTGATCATATACAGGCTGCTTCTCCCCAGATTTTCGTCAGCATCTGTTTCTCTCTGTCCCTCTTGGCACTTTCCCTTTGAGTTAGGAGTAAACTTTTTTTGGTTGGTTTTCTAGAGCTTGCTATTCAGTACTTCCTTTTTTCTTTTTCTTTTCCTTTTTTGAGAGATGGTCTTGCCCTGTCTCCCAGGCTGGAGTACGGTATCATGATCATAGCTCACTGCAGCCTCAAACTCCTGGGCTCAAGTGATCCTTCTACCTTGGCCTCCCAAAGTGCTGGGATTACAAGTGTGAGCCACTGCACCTGGCCGTTTAGTATGTCTTAAGGTGAAGTCTTATGTGGGAACCCAATGTACAATGATGACCAGAGTGAATTTGCCCTGGTGGAAAGGTCTGGTCATGTCCCCCACCCCCCAGCTCACTGGAGGATCCCTTGGTCCTCTGCACAGAATAGCAGGAGAGCCTCGAGGATCACTTGTCACCTGTTAAATGCTAATTTGTTAGAGAAGGGAGCTTGGTTATGTTGTTTTTGCCGTCATAATAGTAGCTGTCCTTTTGCCAGCCAAGATTCCTTCATTAACCAATTGAACAAAAGTAAAGATATATTCAGTGGGTTTAGCACCAAGTAAGATAACCACACTGGCTTGCGGTACGTCACAGTGATTCTCCGTTTCCTCTAAGAACAAAGTGGTCCAAGAGCCAGATTTTACAGCGTCGGACTCTGAGTATCCAGCTTTCTTCTGATGGACCTTTTCCTATGCCACACCTGCCACCTGTGTCCCAGCCTGCTCACCTGGAAGCATCTCCTGGCTCATCAGAAGGCCGGGGGTATCAGAGTCCACTCTCTCAAATGTTATCGACTCCAGCAAGAACTTGGAATAAAGCCAGAAAGAAAGGCACGATAGTAGGAAGACGTGTGGAGTGACAGCAGCATTTGACACCCTAAATCAGCACGGATTCAGGTCTGTCTTCTTCCCTGACCAGAGAACCCTCTTCTGGGTCTTTGGCCTTTCCAAGTTGTGTTCAGCCTTTGTCTCTTTTATGGTGAGGGCAGAATCTCTTTTGAAATGAGGTTGGAGCGGCTCACAGGAATCTCGCCTAAGTAAAATGCACCACCAAAGTGTGGCCTCATAGTCGCTGGTTAGTAAACTGGAGACAGCTGGCTTGCCTGGGTCACGAGGTTGGAAGGGAAATTTCTTTCCCAGTCTTGCTTTAGTAATTACATGTCAATATTGTTTTCTAGGTACTTGGGTTGTATTAGTACTAAAACAGACTAAGATCTATGGCCTTCTATAACTAATATAACAGGGTGAGATAGTTAACGAACATAATAATAAGTGCATTATAGTTTGTGTTAGAAGTTGGTTAACGCCATAAAAAACAAAAAGTGCAACAGGGCAGAGGAGATGGTAGAGTGTTAGAGAAAGGAGTTGCCATTTTAAATAGAGGAGGCAGGGAGGGCCTCACTGAGATGCATTGCATCTGAGTCAGTCACGCCGTTAGTTTCCCAGTCATGCACTCTGGGAAAGAGTGAGTCTTCCAGGCAGAGGGAACAGCCAGTGCAAAGGCCCCGAGGCAGGGGTAGCCAGGAGCCCAGTGCAGCTGCAGCAGGGTGAGCAGGGGGAAGAGGAGAGCAAGGTGAGGACAAGGAGGTCAGCTCTGCCATTAGCTGGAATGTGGAGGCATTGTAAGGATTTTCCTTTTTGCTCTGTGGGTAATGAATTGTTAAAGGCTTTTAAACCAGGAGCACATGACTTGAGCTTTGGAAGGTTCTCTCTAGGTGCCACATTGAGACGGGACTTGGGGAGGGGTGAGGCAGGAAGCAGGGAGGCCAGGTGCAGAGGCCAGGTGCGGAAGCCACTGCAGAATCCAGGGCAAAGACGATGGTGGCGCAGACCAGGGTGGTGAGAAGAGATGCCATCCCGGGGTTTGCTGATGGACTGCACGTGTGGCTTGAAAGAGAGGGGCAGTTAAGGACCCCAGAGGTTTCGGGGCTGCCCAGCTGCGAGGATGGAGTTGCCATCCTCGGAGAGGAGGAAGGCTGCAGCTGGGACGGAATCCAGGGTTCAGCGTTGGACCGTGAGGCTTGGTTGCCGGGAGACATTCAAGTGGAGAGGCTGACCAGACAGCTGGAGACGTGAGTTCAGAGCTGGGGAGTGGAGTCTGGCGAGGGGTGCAAATTTGCGAATCGTTGGTGCATGGATGTTACCTAAACCCATGACTGGACGGAGCCGTCAGGAGTCTAAATACAAAACAGATGCGTCTCCAGAGGCCCTACTGCAGCTCGTTCCCTGGGTCTCCAGCTTCTACTCCAGTCTGGAGAGAAGTTAACTCAGTGAACTCGCTCCCCTGTACTGCCGGGCGGCTTCCCGAGCTTTGATGAGAACCATTTCAAGAGCCTCTGTGGGGCCAGCTTCCCTTTGAGAAGGTCTTTTCTTCAACACTGTCCTTTGTGGCTTATTAAAAATTTAACTAGAGCTTTGACATTCCCTGAGACTCTGGGTTTTCAGATAGAGTTTTCACAATGGCTAAGTGGATAATGGATTTTTGTGAAGTTCTTCATCTTCGCCGGTTCGGCTTTGTACGTCCTGGGGATGACATTTTGTTAAAGCTCTTTTTAATGCGGAAAGAAAAAGGCAGGCCTGTTCATGAGTCTCCTGTCTCCTGGCGGTTTCTGGAGTGCGAGGACACACCTGTGGGCGTGTGCGCACATCCGGGGCACTTGGGTTAATATTTGACACACATGTGCGAGGGCAGAGGCGCTCTTGAGCGGCTGTGGTTTGCAGTCGTCCTGTGACTCTGGTGCTAGGGGTGGACCCTCTCACACGGGAATGTCGCACACGTGTCCTGGTCCCTTCAGGGTGCTGTGACAAAATGCCATAGACTGAGTGGCTTTATAAACAACTGAAATTTATTTTTTATGGTTCTGGAAGCTAGAAGTCCAACACGGGGGCAGCATGGTCAGGTTTTGGCGATGGCCCTTTTCTGGGTTTGAGATGTCTATCGTCTTGTCGTATCCTCATCTGGTGGAGAGAGAGAGGGCACGAGAACTCTCTAGGAGTTTCTTTTTATAAGGGTGCTAGTCCCACTCATGAGGGCTCTACCCTCATGACCCAGTCACCTCCCCAAAGCCGCACCACCTAATACCATCGTGTTGGGGGGTAGGTTTCTACATATGAATTTTGGCGGGGGGACACAAATATTCAGACTGAAGCAACATACGACATTCTGCAGACAGTTTTGGGTGTTTAGACCTCATGAAGACTATCCACAACTCTAGAGCAGGAAAGAGCCCCCTGTTTTAGAGAAAGAAAAAAAGAAGTACAGTTGTGCAAGCAGTTTAAATGTTTTAGGAGGAAACGGCGATGACTGATGGCGGCCGGCAGATGCGGGCCCCACTGGCAGGCGACGGAAAAGGCAGACGCCATCACAGAAGAGTGCGGAGGGAGACGCTGCCCCCTCCTCATTCCAGGCTGCTCCACCATCCTGGCCTGGGTGCACCTGTGGGGGAGGGGGAGGGGTCCAAGTCTGTTTGAGAAGGAGAAACTGAGGAAACAACGGGTTTTCTATGAAAGCAACCCCAGACTGTAGCCTTTTGAGCATTATACTGTCCCTTAAAGTGCTTTTCGTGCAATGCCATACGCACTGAAGGGCACTAAGCTTCCCCAAGATGCCTGGGCCTTGGGAAAACGAGCTCCCTTTCTGTGTGTGAGTGGCATTCACAGTCAGCTAGCAATCGACTTCCTATTAGTCTCCTTTCGTGAGCAGTTTCTGGTCTCAGCAGTGAACTATACCATAGCTCTGTATGTGTGAAGGTTAAATTTCGGGCTTAAAGGGACTCGAGGGGTTGTCTCATTCAAACACTCCTGCATTTGAACATTTAAGGGGTTGTATTATCACCGCGGCTCCTTCTAGCCCTGGCATCGGATGATTCGGTGAAGAATCGTAAAAATAGCACATTCATTTATTGAACAAAATGAATCGCTCCTTCCTTTGTGACACTTTGCTGTGTCCTGTATCTTCTGTCATAACAGTTATCACTGTGATCTGCAAATGCCTGTGTTTAAACATGTTTGTTTCCCCCGATAGATGGAGCTTCTTGCAAGAAGGTCTATGCCGGACTCTGTTTTTGGATCCGGTATTATAACACATATTGAAGTTTTGGTATGTTTAACCCTTTGCACTCGCTTGCTTTTTTCTCGATTCCTTTATTCTACTCGGGATTTAATTTTTTAAATACCCCAGATTTTACAAAGCGTGGCAGTAAAATAAAAAACTGGAGTTTCTTTTCATACAAACTTACTTATTTGGATTTTTTTATATTTCAAATTATTGATACATTCAAAGAGTAATTGCACTTGACATCCGAGTGCAAAAGGTTAATATGTATTATGTACTTGAGCACCTAGGATGACAGGTGCATCTGGGACCTGACCTCCATTCCAGGAGAAGGAGAGTCCATTCGAGAGTGAGGTGCCCCCAGTTCTCTATGTTGCCTCCAGGTGAGCCAAGAGATCTTGATGATGTGTTAGTAGAGACTCTTGCTCCCCTTTGTGTTCGAAATTATTTATAAAGGGCCATGGAAGAAGAGGCTGCTAGATGAATCATGTGCTTGTTGTTTTCCTCTCTTTGGAGTCAAGAGCCAAGTTCATTTTGCTGGTGGTTGCTGTGACACAGAGACCCCGGGGCCACTGTTCGTGTCTCCAGAACAGCACGACAGTTGATTTTAATTATTTAGCTTGTCTTCATGGACGCTTCCTAATTACACTTTAAAAGGAATGCTTGAGTTTTTAATCAGAGTTGATTTCTGTTTCAGGGAACAAGAATACAAATTCAGACACCGAAATGCTAACAACAGTGGGTTATTCCTGGCTGATAGGATTAGAGCTGATTTTTATTTTCTTCTTGTTTTACGAGATTTATAACTAAACTTTCCTGTAATGAATATGTATGACTTGTGATCAGATAAAAATGTCTTTTGGAAGGGAGACCATCATTGCCTAACCACCTTAACCACCCCTACCCCTCAGCATACAAAAGTATAAAAGTAAAGTTTATCTTCACTTAGAATCTTATTGGGCTTGTTTTAATGTATAGTGAGTTTAGAAACAGAAGGAAGGATTTTATTATTGGTTTTCTATGACATTTTGACAAATCATCACAAATTTAGCAGCTTAAAGCAACCCAAGTTTATTCTCCTACAGTTCTGGAAGCCAGAAATCTGACATCAGTTTCACTGAGCTCAATCAAGCCAGAGGGTTGGCAGGGCCGTGTTCATGCTGGAAGATCGAGGGACAAATCCCTTCCTGGCCCCTCCCCATTCCTGGAGGCAGCCGGCATTCCTTGGCTCGTGTCCGCATCGCTCCAATCTGTGCCTCCACCATCTCGTTGCTTTCTCTTCTGTGTCCAGTCTCCCTCTCCTCCTCCTTGAAAAGCTTCTTGTGATTGCATTTAAGGGCCACCCAGATAATCCAGGGTCATCACATCTGAAAAGTCTGTTTTGTCATGAAAGGGAATCTTCAACAGGTGCCAGGGATGAGGAGCTGGATCTATCTGAAGCCCTCCTTCGGCCGACCACAGAGAGCAAAGGTGTCTTTCAAACACAGGCCAGAGATGTTAGAGTTCTGCCACGTCTCGGGCAGCACAGCATGCCTTTGTCAGTCTACGCCTGGCTCTCCTGGGGGCTTGGTGTTGCCCTGGGACTCCCATGGCTGCTGGCTTTGTCTTCATTTCCTTTCTGCTTGAGCTTCTAAAGAATTCTTCAGATTCACCGAACTCATTCAGCAAATTACTCCCCTGTCCTTCATCAGGCCAGAGTGGTTGGGTGGTGGTAAATGGAGGCACGGTATTTACTTACTGTGTGTGTGCAGTGGGGGAGGGGAGGCAGGACATGAGGGGAGTGCTGTCATTCACATCTCATGGACCTCCTCCCTCCCACCTACCCACAATGCTTTTCTTTTTCCTCTCCCTCCCTCTCCCCTTTTTCATTAGGGACAGGATCTCGCTCTGTCACCTAGGCTGGAGTAGAGTGGCACAGTCATAGCTCACTACAGCCTTGAACTCCTGGGCTTGAGAGATCCTCCTGCCTCAGCCTCCTGAGTAGCTGGGACTACAGGCGCACACCACCATGCCTGGCTAATTTTTTCTATTTTTTTTATAGAGGTGAGGTCTCACTATATTGTCTAAGCTAGTCTCAAACTCCTGGCCTCAAGTGCTCCTTCTGGCTGGGCTTCCCCAAACACTGGGATTACAGGCGTGAGCCATCACACCTGGCCTCCAATTATTTTCTTAACTCCATATGACCCCTGCTTTCCTTGTCCCTTGGTTCTTTGTGACCGGCCAGTTCACAGTGACAGAAAAGAAATTCACAGCCTGTGATTATCACTGACATTCTTTTCCCAAGGTCAGTGGCATATTTAAATGATTTCTGAACCTGCTTTTTCATCTTACAGGTATTCTCTCTCTTTCTTAAATAATTTTGTGGCGTTTTCTCCCATGAAGCTTTATTTTTTTTAAAAAAAGTCAAGTCCCAAGTTCTACTGGGCATTTGAAGTTTCGTTCAAGTATACTTCCACACCGAGCAAAGAGTCCCCATTAACGCTTTTTAGAAATTGAGATATAATTCACATACCATAAAATTCACCCTTGTGAAGCTTACAATTCAGTGTTTTTTTTAATGTACTCAAATGGTTGTACAGCCATCATCACTGTGGCTTCTAGAACACTTTTGTCTCCCCATAGAGAAGCCCCTTTAGCAGTCGGTCCCCTTTGCCCCTCACTGCAGCTCCTGGCACTAATCTACTTTCTGTCTCTCTAGATTTCCCTAATCTGGACTTTCACGTAAACGTATCCTATCACATATAACCTTTCATATCTGGCTTTTTCCACTTAGCACGGTTTTCAAGGTTCATTGATATTGTAGCAAGGATCATACCTCTTCCTTTTTATGGCCAGATAACATTCCATCCTATGGATACACACCACACTTTGTTTATCTGTCCATCAGTTGGGGGACATTTGGGTTTGTATCGCTTTTCAGCTGCTGGGAATACCACTGCTATTGGTGTTTAAGTATTTGTACGGACATGTGTGCTCTCAGGTACATACTTTAGAATCGCCGGGAAACTTTGTCACTCCTTGAAGACAATTCTTTCTGTTTATTAAGCTCCTTCCGATTTGTTCTGTGCCACCCTCCATGGTTCTGACTTTGGGATATTTGTGAACCCTGCTTTCCAGGAGGTGCCAGTTATTTTTGGGTTTTGGTTTTTGTATGGATGTGAATAATCTGCTGAACGCTGAAAAGTCGGGGGAGGGTTGCAAGTGGCTGGAGAGGTGGACAGCTGCTGCCAGAACTGGTGGCGTGAGCGTGGCCGTCCGGCGTGGTGTCCGTGTGCCAGAAGGGCGGCTTTGGAGAGGCAGCCCTCGGACAAGAACAGGATCAGGACCCCAGATGGCAAGGAGGAACCAATAGCCATGAAAAAGAACTCACTTACTCTTCATTTGCCTGCGACAAAGACGGGGTAGAAAATTTTATTATTAGACGCGGATCTTTCCAGGAAAAGCACTGACACAACAGCTTCTACTTCGAGTAGCTCTGCTTCCAGAAACTGGAGGGGCCTTCTCAGTAGCTGGCAGCCAGGTTCTGTGAATGAGTGGAGCACCGAGCAAAGCCCACGTTACTGGCCATGATATAATACGCTAATAACAGGAAGGGCGGCCACGCACTGGGGCCTTTCGAAGTTCCAGACGCTGTAGAAAGTGCACGGTGTATGTTATTTAGCTCTTTGTGTCCCTGTTTTACATTTTGGAAACTGAGGCCCAGGAATTTTAAAGATCAAGCCCAGGGCGACTCGACCAGTTGTGGGGAGAGCCCCACCCATGCCGGGCCTCGATTTGCAGCCTCCCACCCACCTTGCGCCGTGCTGAGCTGTGTGTTTCTTTCCCGCCGGTGGAACATACGGCTTTTCAGAGAGAAGTTCAGGAAATGCTTCTTGCTTTTTTTAAGCTTGCCACGTTAAATGTTAACGTCTACAGCGCCGAGGTGCCGCGTTGGCGCAGTTCTCAGTCCAGATGCATCCGGCTTGGTTCAGCAGGGAGACTTGGGCAGGGAAACCTGGACAGGAAACCTCATCCCTACGCAGGGCCCACCACCGTGGGCGCTCTGCAGAGATGTGTGACATGAGTGCCCGCGAGGCCTTCACCCACCCACCCGCCACTCGAGGATGGTCCAGGACCCAAGCAGATGGTCAGCTGGTGGCATGGGACAGACAAAGGCTTTAGAGTCAGAAAGGCCGGGACTTGGATCCTGGGGCCACCAAATGCTTTCCTAGCTAGGTAACCGTGGGCCAGGTCTTGGGAGTCTTAGTTTTCCCCCTGCTATAAAGTAGAGCTGATATCTACCTTGCAGCTCCGTGATCATTGAGATGACAGCAGGAGCAACAGGCGGGATCACCTGCTGTGTGTTCTGCTGTGAAGTGTGTATTGTGGTTCCCAGAACACAGCAGGACCCAAAAAACATTAATTTCCCTCCACCCCCTCCTCTCCCCCAACCGCCCTCCCACTTTTGCCTTCACTTCTCTTTCATCCTCAAAGACCGCCTGGTTCTGGTCTCGGGGATCTTCAGTGGGGACGCCTCAGATGGCTTTACTTTTCATCTCCAGCAGGTTACATCTGAAGATGCTTCTCAGTTGCTCCCGGAGTTTGGAAACAGTGTAATATTCTCCCTTAATTATCGGTATCTCAGTGGGAAGCCTGACATTATAATTAGCACGGGCTCCTGTTCGGGATGACATTTTGTTCAACATAGCGAGTTCTAGGGTGTGCTCCATAGCGGAAGCTGGGAGCGCACTTCCAAATTGGATTTGAGCTTGAGAACTGGCACGAACGCCCCGAGGGCAAAATCGCAACTCTGGGAATCCTGCGTGATCCCCAGTAAAAGTGGCAGGGAAACTTTGCGCTTCCCTGTCATCTCCTGCCAAGGGCTCCAGGCCCACAGGCGCCTGGACCCTGCTTTCTGGCTCTCAGACCAAGGATGCTACAGCCGAAGTCACAGTCTAAGGCTGCACCCGGATTAGGGTTAAAATCAAAACCCATTTCCACATCTCTACTATATTATGCTATCCTCCTACCTATTATGTAAATTAAAGAAAAAATTAAAGCAAGAGAATTTGATCACATTTTTATATTAGGACTCAAAGTTTCCAGTAACTTCCAGTTGTCTTTCTACCATGGCCAAGTAGGTATTGGCTTAGAACATGGTTTCAGTAAGACCTGTTAGACTTGCACTGCCCAATAACGTAGCCGCTAGCCACCTGTAGCTCTCTAAATTTAAATCAAAATTGAAATTTAGCTCCTCAGCCATACTTAGCCATGTGTCACGTGCTCTATAGCCATGCATGCTATGGTGACTTCTGTGTTGGACAGCACAGATATGGTACATTTCCTGTCACAGAAGGTTCTATCGGACAGCACTGTGCTAGACCCTTAGCAAAAAAAAAAAATATATATATATATGTAGCTTCTTAAACCATTTGCTGTCTAGGCCCTACCCAAGCTTGCCTTGGGAGGAGTTCTATTTTGGGAAGACAGTCTAAGACAGCTGTTCTCATACAGTGTGTCACAAAGAGATAATGAATAAAATAATTTAAGTATCAAAATTTGCAAATCAGTTAAGGATGGTACAGAGTCATCCTGGTGTTGGCAGCCTCTCGATCCTGTTGGCCCTGGTTTGCTTTGCTTATTTCTTGAGTGGGGGACGGAACGGGGTGGGGATTGAATTGTGTTTCTGAGCATCAGGGCGTCTGATATCAGGGGGTCGAGGGGGAAATAGAAAGAGTTGTGCCAAGGGCTGAAAGAACCAGCCCGTCCTCCTCTCCTCTGGGTGTTAGGTGTTATCTGCCAATGGCCACCCTCTCTTCCCCACTGCCACCCCCGGTGACAGCACTGGTCTGCGTCAGCTTAGCCCCTCTCCCCACAACCTCCCCTGACTCAACGGCTCAGGATATTAACTGTCGCATGAAAATCGCTGGAGCATTTATCGTCAAATTTTTGCTAGAACCATTGCCCCATCCATCACCAGTGCCTGTGAATGAGACGTTTATTCTAGAATACAGTGCCTGGAAAAGCTTCGCCTCCCTGTGGAGCAGTGGGCGTCGTTCATCGCGTATTCCTTGTGTTTGACTCCCTGGCAGCTGCGGAGTGCTAGGAATAAGACACATTCTTACGTCCGCATATCTGCGTGCTTCCATTTTATACCCTGTCGTTGTGCTGCACTTTAATCCGTTTCGAAAGGAGAGGGGGGTTATCAATGAATTGGCACAAGCGATTTTATTCCCGTGTTGCCAGTTTTCTTCATTTTGTTTCCCCGGCCATCGATTAGTTTTCTAATCCAAATACAGTGCCTGTAAACTGTGTTCATTTGGTTGTAATGGAGACTGGAGACCAGGCGAGAGGGAGTGATCTGTTTATAGCAGGCGTCCTCAGACTGCGGCCCGAGGGCCACATGTTTGGGTGTTTTTGCCTGTTTGCTTCTTACTTCAAAATAAGATATGTGCAGTGTGCATAGGAACTTGTTCATAGTTTTTTTTTAAACTATAGCCCGGCCCTCCAGCGGTCTGAGGGACAGTGAACTGGCCCTCTGTTTAAAAAGTTTGAGGACCCCTGGTTTATAGTGTTCAACCAGTCAGTCAACCAGCCGGTGCCTCCTAGACACCTCCTATGTGTGGTGCCTCTAGATCCCATAGACCCATCCCATAGAAACACAATGCCAGCTACCTCTGCAATTTTAAACTCTCTGGTAGCCATGCCAAAAAATAAATAAAAGCAGGTGAAATTAATTATAAATATATTTTCTCTTACCGAGTATAGCCAAAATATTGTCATTTCCACATGACATCAGTATTTAAAAATCGAGATATTTTACATTCTTCAACATCCAGTATGTATTTTACACTCTGACACATCTCGGTTTGGATGCTAAATTTCCAGCGGTTAAAGTGAAATGTAGTCCTAACCAAAACAGGGTTGTATTTAACAGAAAAACATATTTTATGTACCTTCAAATTTTAAATTTAACTTAAAATTATTCTTTTTGTCAGCGATACGGGACATATTTCAAGTGCTCAGTAACTGTGGCTAGTGGCTTGCATAGGGGATGGCACAGATGCAGATGCTCTGAGAGATACAGAAAAAGAACAAAATACAGTCCCTGCCTACAAGAGCTTGCAGTCTAACAGAGGAGATAAAATTTACGCGCACACGCACTATAATGCAATGGGGAATGAATTGATAGTCACAGGAAGTCAGTAGAGTAAGTGCAAACCTTTAGAACAGCGGTCCTCAACCTTTTTGGTACCAGGGACCGGATTCGTGGAAGATAATTTTTCCATGGATGAGGGGAGGAGAGGGGCAGAGCTCAGGCGGTGATGCACAGCCCTGTCCCTAACAGGCCACCGACCGGTACCAGGCCACAGCCGGGGGACTGGGGACCACAGCTTTAGAGCACGGCATGGTGAACACAGCGGACTTGGAAGATGGTGCCATTTAAAAACTCACATCTACTACTTTAAGAGTTGCAATTTCACTGTAGCCTTGTAAGGACTGGTTGCCAGAATTTTAACCAAAGTACAGGGGGCGGGAGGGGGCAGCAGGGACATTCTGTGGGAGGCAAGTAGA
Source organism: Mirza zaza (assembly GCA_008750895.1). Lineage (NCBI taxonomy): Eukaryota > Metazoa > Chordata > Mammalia > Primates > Cheirogaleidae > Mirza > Mirza zaza. Next base: position 6,994 of record VSMD01060836.1, on the reverse strand, counting down.
AAGGGTCAAGGCTTCGGACTGGATACCAGACTGCTGTGTCTTTCTTCCTGCTAGCTAATGAGGTCACTAGGGGGTGGGGGTGGCCATAGCCATGAGTTCAGGGCAAGAGAGTCTTTGTCAGGCATGGTCTTTTCTGCTGGATTTCATCACCGCTGTTGTGTTTAGCCAGACACAGGCAAGGCGGCAAAGGGAGATTACGTTTGGACCCTTTCCTGCCCCCCACTGCAAATGTGTCAGCGACTGTAGTCCTCGTGAATCAAAGGCATTGTTGTGTCACTAAGTAGAAATTCCAGAGTCCCGCAGATCCATGCTGGCTTGGTTGCTGATCTTTGACAAGAGCTTGATTTGCTTTTGTTTCACTGTAGAGAGATTTATAGTGTTTCTAAAATGGGGAGTTTTATAGAAATACCTGGCACCTTTGCAAGCGGGATGGTCTACCAAGAAACCGTCTCACCTGCTGATGAATCTCTCTCCCCCCCCGCTGAGGAGGCCCGATTTGTTCCAAAGCCCCAGCGAATAACAAGTTTAATCAATTGATAACATTTGAATTGCATGCTTTATAATAGTCCCAGCCTCTTTGTATTCATATATGCTAATTTTAGTGCACATTAATTATGTATTTAATAAGTCCCTGTTTATTCTATTTTGTCTCTATTCCCTTGATAGCTGTTATGGTGTGGAGTTGAAAATAATTAAAATGTTACTTGTTCTGCAAATAACCATTAACCAAGGATGGATTCTGAAATCAAAATTCCATTTTCTTTTCTTTTCCCCGATTAAATACAATGCCTGAAATGACACCTAAATGTACTTCTAGGTCCATTTCTCACACTGTTGTTTGCCCCACTTTTCAGGGTGGTAATTGCCAGCTGAGATCCCCATTTAGTATAGATGTGTCATGACTTAAACAACTTTCATTGCTTTCGGCTCTGGGCTCCTTGTTGACATGGAGACAGATTCAGAGGTGATGATCTCAGCGTGAGGGTTTGGGGGAGAGGACAGAAAAACACAGGCTGCTCCCAGAGACTAGACCAGGGGATGCGAGTTTGCAAAATCCGTCTGCGGGGCAGCCCCTGGGGGGCTTGTGATGAATCCGAATTCCCACGACACCTGGATTTCCAAGCTGTTTGAAACCACCGGTTCTGCGGTGCGTGGTTCAGCTCTTTGAAGAACAAGCCCACAACTTGTGTGTTTTGGATCTTACCTGCCCAAAGGGGCCACGCCACATCTGCATTCAGGGGGTCATCCTAGTAAGTGGTGGTTTTGTCTGCTCCTGCCCTGGTTAGCTGTACATCAGAGTGTGCGTCTGATGCCATTTCTCGTTGTCTCCGATCTTGTGCCAACGCTTGTCATGCCCAGTATCCTGCAGATGACTAATCTGCTGTAGTAACTCCCCTGCTCTCCAGCCGCCACCTTCTGTACTTCTACTAATTTTTATAGTTCCACAGGTGATCCTAAGCAGGAGATCTTCGCAGCCCATCCATATGGTTTAAGCTCCACTCTCAGCCTTGTAGACTGTTGTTTCCTCCTCTTCGGCAACACAGATATTATAAATGGAACTCAAATGAATTCATACACTTCTCCTTAATAATTTTCCACTCGAGAGAGAGTGAGCAAGGAAGGGAACCTCGCATGGGTCAGTATGGTTGATGGGCTGCTGAAAAATGTAATTGGAAATGATCTCAACGCTCATGGATAAAACAAAGTCTGGAAATTGCACTGGAATTACAGCAACTTAGACTATCCACATCCCCCCATTATGGATGATAAGTAAACGATGGGAGTCAGAATCTATAGTTTCTAGCTTATTTGGAAAATAACTACGGGGTTGCACGTTAAGAACAGCTTCTCCGAGTTGAGATTTCACTGCTTCGCTTGAAGGTGCGTAACTTCCACCCCTCCTCCCTGCTCCACAGGTGACGCGAGGATACAATAGAGTCATAGCCAGGAGCCTGTTTCAGAAATAAAGGTACCTGATAAATAGCAGTTATACTGATTATTGGATGCGGCAGTTAAAAGCACCGTTTGTCAGCCCCTTCCACTTCCAAATCCCATTTCCTTTCAGCTGCAGAGCTTCGTGCTCATCAGCTCTCTTCTCTCGCTCTGATTAAAGTTCAGAGCTGTCATTTCCAGATAGTTTATTCATTTATTTCTCTTCTCTGTATTCTCAGAAATACTTCCTGGCTCAGAGACCTTAGGGAAGAGGTAGAGGCATACGCTGGTGGGGAGAGGGGAAAAAAAAAAAATCTCTGAATCCTGTTTTCAGGTGCAAACGATGTCTTCTTAAATGTCACTACAGCAATACAGGCATTTTCTCTCATTCTCTTTTAATCAAATACTTTTCTCCAGGTTGGACGATTGTTTACAAAATCAGGACGTCCCAGTGACGTCCTGGCTTTCCTTTCTGTGCCCTGCACCCTGGAGCCACGTAGGGCTTTCGTGTTGGCAATGGGGGCTGTGGGAGAAGTCAGCTGATGGACTGAGTCGTCGTCCCCCTGGAGAGCACAGGGGAGTGAGTCAAGGTGTTGAGAGCACAGAGGTGGGACTCGAGGCACCCAGGAGGCTGGGGCAGTGGCGGGGTGTGTGTGTGGGGGTTTGGTGAGCGCATTCGGGGTCATGCACCTCTCCACAGCTCCTTGGACTCTGCCTTGTGAGGCACCAATGGCTCTGCCCTGATTTGCTCAATCCAGAAGGACTCAGGATCAGTGCTGGGTTTTACCTCCTAGTAATTCTGAAGTGTGCCCTGTTGCTTAGAGACAGGGGATGGTGTCTGGAGCAAAGATAAGGTTGTCAAGGAAACCAAGCCACAAATTCCCTTGTTTTTCTTCGGGTTGCTGGACAGAAGAGTAAAGGATTTTTGCCCTGACAACCGGAAGAAAGTATCTTCTTTTCTGTGTGTATTTTTTTTACCAAATTGATGTGTCACCCAAGACACAGCCGAGCCCGTACCTGTGTTGACACGCAGGGCTTTGAGTTTTGCATTGTTCTTCGTGTCTGTGCGCGCTTTCTGCTGCAGACAGGAGCAAGCAGCCATTTCGGTCCTGATTTCCTTTTTTCGTCCGTGTAACTCCCGTCCCCAGCCTCTTTCTATGACACACAACTTATTCCATCTTTACTGAATTCTAAGTTTTCATTTATCGTCCCACTTTTTCTCTTTTCGTGCTGTTGGGATTTTCTTTTTGGGTATTCATAGCAGCCTGCCCTCTTTTTCCCTTCTCCTGCTGTTAGTTTTACATTTCAGCTGGTGGTAATTAATAGACTTACATACCTTCCTCTTAACTCTGCTGTTCGAGACTCAGAAAAAAATTCTTTACACAGTCATCCTCGAGGGATTCCTTGTTGAAGCCACAAACGATCACGTCTGCTCCATGCTGTTGTGTCAGGGGGCTGAAGAAGCGGAAGGGGTGACATCCAGGAGTGGTACCGCAAATGCTCCCCCTCGCCGGCCCCCCAGTGGGAGATTAAGTTCTTCATTTATCAGTGGTAGCAGTTCTAGCTCCTGATGCTGGAAGCCTGCTGGGAGCTTGAAGAATTGTACGTGCATGTATGCATGCGTGCGTGTACATGCATTGTGTGTGTGCATTGTGTGTATGTGCGTGCATTGTGTGTGTGTGCATTGTGTGTGCATCTCCTCTTGCCCTCTGCAGCCTTATATCTTTGATGGCTCTGTCTCCTCTTCTCCCTGCCTCCTGCCTGCTCCTTCCTCATGAGTAGCATCACGAGTGTCCTGAGACCCTCTGACCGGTTTCCTTTCCCCATGTCCTGGCCCTGCACAGATCCCCTGCTCCCCGGGTAACCTTCCGAACACACTGACTTCTGTCCCTTTACTGGGGTGTCTCAGAACTTGGAAGGTCACTTAGCTGAGCAAGGGGGCTGGGAACCCAAGCTGTGAGGGGACAAGGCTGCTGCACTAATGACACGGAGAAAACTGCGCCAGGAGCAGAGAGGAGGGAGCATTCACCCTGTAGGGGGTATGAGTCCCCGGGGAGCCGGAGGACGGGGATGCTGGGGGGAGCTTAGCAAAAGATGCAAAGGATTTTGACAAATGGAGAAGGGGGGAGAGAGAGGAGGGACCCAGGTCCCTCTGCAGGTCAGCCCGCTGAGCATCTCTGCTCCGATGTCCTTCAGATGTCCCCAACTCTGCATGTTTACTTCCTTCCTCTCCCTGCGTCCCCATCGAGGTTAAAGACCTGATTTCCACCAAGCTGCCCTGGAGCTGGAGCCTCACAGGTGTCCTGGCCCCTTCCCTGTCCCTCGTGCCCCGCAGCCAGTTGTAGCCCTGACAGCCCACGAACTGCTCGGGGAGACCTGTGCTCTGACCTGCTGGAGGCCGCTGCCCCCCTTTCCTCCCCTGCCCCCCGGTTTCTAGGAGAGACGGGAGGCAGGAGGAAAATTAGCGGAGGGTCTAGGAAGGCCCTAAAGATTCTCTTTGTTTCTCTTTGCTTAAGGTGGCTACAAACGTATGCATGAGGATGGGTCTTCCCCATAATGTGCGCCAGGGCTCCAGGTGACCCTTTGGACTCAACGAAATTCTGTTGTTTGGAAGACAATTTCAGAGTCCAGAAGGGAAAGCAGTCAAAGATCATTCTACTGTGGGCAATTTCTCCTGCAGCTCCTTTTTCTAATAGGAAATGGGACTGCTTTTATTACGATGGTCTGTACATCATGTCACCCAAGTCAATTGCCAGTGATCTTCCGCTTAATGTCAACTGCAGGGAGTCTCTGAAGGTTTTATTTTCCGGCTTCAGAATACCTGTTGTCGGTGGAAAGCAAACGTGTGCGTCTGTGCTGTCGTCTCACCTGCCTTCCCCCCGAGTCCTCCGCCCTTAAGCATGTGTGCTTCACATGTGCAGGCTCAGAGAGAGCACAGGGCTTGGGGGGCTGGGTTTAGGGGCAGCACAGCACGGAGGAGCACGGGGTGGTGTGAGCCTCTTGAAACCGAGAGGGAGGATTTGTCTCTGGCGTCTCGTTTAGTGCTGACCACTGTCTAATCACATTCCCTCGAGCTGATGTTTGCCTGAACTATAATTTCCTTTCTGCAAAATGGAAATAATAACTTCCATGCCACTTATTTCCCAAGATGGTTTGGGATCCACCAAATGGCTGCAGAAGCAGTTAGAAAAGGCTGAAATGCAATCAGCGCACCGTTAAGTGGTTGGTACCATTGTTACTGTCGTAGGCTGGCCTTTGGGTTTCTAAATGCTCCGCATCTGGAGGGACAGGTAGAGGCTCACCTGAACTCAGTCTCAGGGTTGGTTTTGCTCCTCCCTGAAATGGGGACGGTCCTTGTGTAGCTCCCTGCTGAGCAGAGAGGTGGGATGGGCCACCTGGTCCCTCTCTTCTGTATTAGTTTGTTAGAGCAGCCAGGACAAACTGCCACAGCCTGGGGGGTCTTGAACAGAAGCTGATTGTCTCACAGTTCCGGAGGCCAAAAGTTTGAATCCAGGTGTCAAGGTGGGAATCAGGGTTGGTTCCCACGGAAGACTGAGGGAGGGGTCTGTTCCAGGACTCTCTCCACGGCTTGTCGGTGGCGGCGTCTTCTCCCTGTGACTTTTCACATCGTCTTCCCTCTGTGTTCAAACTTCCCCTTTTTATAAGAACCTCAGTAATAGTGGATGAGGGCCCACCCTATTCCAGCATGACCTCATTCTAATGTAACTGGTTATATCCGCAAACCACCCTGTTTCCAAATAAGCTCACACAGCAAGGTATTGGGAGTTAGGACTTCAACATAAGAATCTTGGGGAGACGTAATTCAACCCGTAACATTTTCCTTTTCAGGGAAGACTGGACAGAAGGTATTTAACCTGCTTCTTAAAAACTTGTGATTATAAGCCAAATATAATCGAATTAATCACTCAGAAGAGCACACTGATGACATAACAATCCGTGGCTGACATGGAGCTGGGAGGGACAGGTAATTTGCAGGATGGTTGAGTCGCTAAACCAAAGGCCCTTGACAAGCTGGAATTCTTCTGAGCTCAAAGAAAGAATGAATGTACGCAGACCTAAGTAGAGTCCTGAAATTAGATCCCTCAAAGAAGTGATAAAAGTATATTCAGGATCAGGAAAAAGAATTTGGACTTTAATTTAATAAGCTTAATCTTTCATTCCATCATTTATTGATTCAAGAAGAGTTCGCTGCTTACCTCCTCCCTGCGAGGCGTCAGGTAGCCTGGGAGTGTAAGGCCACCTTGCGAAGTGGCTCCTTGAGGCCTAGCCGCTCCGTCTGCAGTTGCTCGTCCAACCTGGAGGGGTGCGTCGTCCTCCAGGTGTCTGGGGAGCTAGGAGAGGGAAGAGAGCCACAGCCTTGGGCTTGCAGACAAGAGCCCCCGGCAGGCTAGGCTGGAAACTAAGCCACGGGATCTGTGGCTGAGTGCCCCTCTCAGGCTGGACGAAAGGAGACACAGGTGGTACAGACTCCTTTATGTCTTGGAAGGACCACCGTGGGGAAGAGGGCGTGGATTTGTCCTACATTCACTCTGAGGCCGGAAGTGGACCCAGGAGGGAAAGGTACAGGGGAATAGATGCTAACGCAGTCTGAGGAATGTCTTCTTCACAGTTAGAACTGTGTAAGAATGAAGTACTCCCGTTTGTCTTGGGAGGCGGTGACGTTGTCATGGCCAGCGTCCATCGAGCGCTTCCTGCATGCGGACCTGCTCTGGTTTGGATGCGGTTCCTTTGGCTCTACCAAGTCTCATGTTGAAATTTGATTGCCAGTGTTGGGGTGGGGCCTGGTAGGAGGAGCTTGGAGCCTGGGGTTGGGTCCCTAAATGGCTTGGTGCCGTCCCAGTGGTAAGCTCTTAGTTCCCAGGAGAACTGGTTGTCGGAAAGAGCCTGTACCTCCTCTCTCTCTTTCTCCTCTCTCTCTCTCTCTCCCCCTCCCTCCCTCTCCCTCTTTCCCTCCCTCCCTTCCTCCCCTCTCCCTCTCCTTCCCTCTCTCTTGCTTCTGCTCTCTCCTCACGTGACCTCTTTGCACGTGGCTTCCTTCACC
>VSMD01060832.1:0-13883 GCA_008750895.1 Mirza zaza | reverse complement strand
AGTAGCTGGGACTACAGGCATGCGCCACCATGCCCGGCTAATTTTTTGTATATATTTTTAGTTGGCCAATTAATTTCTTTCTATTTATAGTAGAGACGGGGGGTCTCACTCTTGCTCAGGCTGGTTTCGAACTCCTGACCTCAAGCAATCCTCCCGCCTCGGCCTCCCAGAGTGCTAGGATTACAGGCGTGAGCCACCAAGCCCGGCCAGATATTTCCCTTTTTAAGTGAAACTGAGGAATGATGACACCCTAACTCTGGTAAAACACATGTCCATGGCCCCATAAGCTGACAGCCCATGACCAATGTGATATAGGTTCCTGGAGCTAGGTTCCTGGAAAGAGGGTCAGTAAGCGGTTGAGCTAGCTCTGGGTCTTGCAAACAGATCTAAAGGGAAAATAAAGGAACCCCATCTTTCCTCCCTCTAGTCCTTTTTGTTACATTCCCTACCCTTTTCTCCTTCTGTTTATAGAAAATACTTCTTGAAAACAGCAAATCTTAAATTTCCAAGGCAGCCTGATTTCGCTGGCCTTGTGGCCTGGTTTGAATCTAGCTCATACTCAGGAACAGCATTTCCGGAGCACACCCTGACTTGTCAGTGATTTCAGAGTCTCAGGAGAACACATACATTTGGAAGCTGTATGAGCTCCCCAGCCAGCTCTCATTTGGAGCTGTGCCCACCATCCCACCTTGCTCGCTTCTTTCATCACACTCTTTGTGGCCAAGGTCTTCCACCCTGACAGTAATTTAATGCCCCTAATTCCTAGTTTGGTCTTGGGAACCAGAATGCTATTTATTTGGGGTTGGCTGCAGATGAGGACCTAAGTGATTTTTACTGACCACCACACTTTTCTCTGGCTAAAAAAAAGTATTGCCATGAATATCTTGTTATTACTAACAATGAAAATGGAACTGAAGACTGAAAATGATTAATGGCTACAGCTTGTGATCTTCATGCTAACCATGTCCTGGAAATTAGGTACGCAGTAAGGTCACATTAACGCGAGGATATTTGCCTAAAAGCCAAGGACATATCTTCAGGGACTGTGGGTCTCAGACCAAAGCTAAGGGCAGTGAGTTTTGTTTTTTTTTTTTTTTTTTTTTTTGAGACAGAGTCTCACTTTGTTGCCCAGGCTAGAGTGAGTGCCGTGGCGTCAGCCTAGCTCACAGCAACCTCAAACTCCTGAGCTCGAGCAATCCTGCTGCCTCAGCCTCCCGAGTAGCTGGGACTACAGGCATGCGCCACCATGCCCGGCTAATTTTTTTTTTATATATATATTAGTTGGCCAATTAATTTCTTTCTATTTTTATAGTAGAGATGGGGTCTCGCTCAGGCTGGTTTTGAACTCCTGACCTTGAGCAATCCGCTAAGGGCAGTGAGTTTTATAAATAAACCTCTAGAGTAACTAGTGATGTCTTTTTTTTTTTTTGAGACAGAGTCACACTCTGTTGCCTGGGCTAGAGTGCCATGGCATCAGCCTAGCTCACAGCAACCTCAAACTTCTGGGCTCAACCAATCCTTCTGCCTCAGCCTCCTGAGTAGCTGGAACTACAGGCATGTGCCATCATGCCCGGCTAATTTTTTCTCTATATATTTTTAGTTGGCCAATTAATTTTTTTCTATTTATAGTAGAGACGGGGTCTCGTTCTTGCTCAGACTGGTTTCCAACTCCTGACCTTGAGCAATCCGCCCATCTCGGCCTCCCAGAGTGCTAGGATTACAGGCGTGAGCCACTGCACCGGGCCTATGGTGACGTCTTGTTTAATAAAACATATGTCCTAATCCAATGCAAACCTTAGGTTAGGCATGTCTGATATGAAGATGAAACGTCACAGTGGATAGCTCTGTCTCTTAATCTAATACCGAGATTAACATTTTCATGGATTTGTAGGTGCCAGGAAAATTTAAGTGGTAAATTTCTACATGTTATTTCTCATGAGAAATATATTTTTATTTGAAAAAAGTGATTTCCACTTTTACAAAGTAGTCCACGCAGATTTTATTTGTAAAGGGAACTAGGTGAGTGGTTCCCATACCTGGCTGACCACTGGAAATGCCAAGCGAGCTTTCTAGAAGACAGCCCCCAGACAGTCTGTAATAATTCATAATACTGGAGTAAGTGCCTTAGAATCTGTGTTGCAAAATCTTCCATGGTAAGTAAGTTTGGTAAATACAGCTATACATTTAGATACTAACTTGAAAGAGTAGGCATTTATTGACTAAATGAATGAGATAACAAAACATGGAATGTGCTGCTAAAGCTGTAAGCCTGATTTTAAGGTCATTAACTCGACTTACCTTTTTCAGAGCCTCATGTAGTTCATTTAGGACATAAATCAAGAATTCCTGAGCATCTTGTTGTGTCTTTTTCATAAAAGCTGGGTAGAGGTTGCCAAGAGCTGACCGAAATATCTCTGGTGAGACACAGTCTGAGTCTCCAAGCCACATGTCTGTCATCAGGTAGGCGAAAGCAGTGGCAACCTCGCTGCAATCCCTTGGAAGAAGGAAGGGGCATGTTTCTGGCTGATTGAATGAAAGGAAGGCACCTGGCCGGGCGCGTGGTGGCTCACGCCTGTAATCCTAGCACTCTGGGAGGCTGAGGCGGGCGGATCATTTGAGCTCAGGAGTTCGAGACCAAGCTGAGCAAGAATGAGACCCCTCGTCTCTACTAAAAATAGAAATAAATTATCCAGACAACTAAAAAATATATATATAGAAAAAACTAGCCGGGCATGGTGGCGCGTGCCTGTAGTCCCAGCTACTCGGGAGGCTGAGGCAGGAGGATTGCTTGAGCCCAGGAGTTTGAGGTTGCTGTGAGCTAGGCTGACGCCCCGGCACTCACTCTAGCCTGGGCGACAGAGTAAGACTCTGTCTCAAAAAAAAAAAAAGAAGGCACCTAAAATCACTCGAGCATAGGGAATTAGTCCAAAAATGGAGCTTCGTTCATTTCTTGGTTGTCCTTCCCACTTTACTCGCCCTAGATGCGTGATCTGGGGAGCCAGGCCGTTGCCAACTTGTTAGGTCCTTGATAGGGACCCCAAGAGGGTTCCTCCCCTAGCCTCGCTGCTGCTGCTGCTGGGGAACTGGGGCTGGGGGCGGGGCGGCAGGGACTGGACGTGGCCTTACTTTTGAAGAGCGGTTATGTACTTTCCGGAGAGGAAGTATTCCACCAGCGGCGAGATGCTGCAGAGGCACTGTAAGATGGCATTCATGTAGCACGTGTTGCCCAAGTTCCGCAGGCCGGTCACACCCTGGAAGTGGGGCTGGTTTTCGTTGGACTCGTTAGCTGGAAGGCTGTCATAGTAATCTGTGCACTCTGCGCTGTGTTGGTGCCACAGAGAGAGAGAGAGTTTTGAGGGAACAAAATATGTGCAGATGACAATAAGGCCCTCTCGATCTCATGAAATAAAGAAAAGTTTTTAAATTTTTATTTGTTTCTTTTATTTTTTAATTTAAAAAATATTTTTCTTCCTTAATTTTTTTTTAAATCTATTTTCAGTAAAGAAGAGTTTTTAATAAGACTTCCCTCAGATACGTTCCATACCAAGAACACAAGTATTGGAACTGGGAGTCTAAAAGCCGTCCAGAACGCTGAACAAAGCCAAATAAGACAGATAAAGTGTCTTCCCAAAAACCAAAGCAAGACAACTGAAAATATCAGCTTTTCAGAGTCCTAGAATTGCTTGGCTAAAGATGTAAACTTTCCCACTAAATACTAAGGCTTTTCCTTTTTTTGCGGGGTAATTAAATTATTATCAGTAGTAATGATAATGACAATAGATGATAGTTAATAACAATAATAGCTATCATGTACTGAGCCTGGTACTATGTTAAGTACTTAACATGCATTTTCCCATTAAATTCTTTCAACAATTTTATGGGGAAGGAACACTTATTTTTTAAATCCCATTTTACAAATGAAACATCAGGTTTAAGTGGTTTAGTCATTTGTCCCTGGTCATATACTATGGGCAAATACAGTGGGAGGATCCCTTGAGGTCAGAAGTTTAACACCAGACTAAGCAAGAGTGAGATCCCATCTCTACAAAAAAAAATACAAAAATTAGCCGGGCGTGATGGCGGGCACCAGTAGTCCCAGCCACTCAGGAGGCTGAGGCAGGAGGATCGCTTGAGCCTCAGAGTTTGAGGTTGCAGTGAGCCATGCTGACGCCATGGCACTCTAACCCAGGCAGCACAGTGAGACCCTATCTCAAAAGAAACAAACACAAAAAAAAGCTCAAATTTAAAGTGACTAATCTAGCATGTCCTTCATAGTAAGCTACAGAATTAGTGTTCATGAGAATTGGCCAGACGTGCACAGATAACACTGAGAACTCCCTAGGAGTCCTCCTCTCCCCATATAGAGCTTCCTTTTGTAATTTTTCATGCTGTGCCAGGCAGCCCAGTATCTTTGTCCTTTATGATTTTTTCTTTCCTTGTACTACATCTAAAATTGAGACTCCATTAAACATGAAATGTCTGATTTCGAATCTAAAGTTTATTATAGGCCGGGCATGGTGGCTCACGCCTGTCGTCCTAGCTTTCTGGGAGGCCGAGGCGGGCAGATAGCTGCTGCTTCGGGGTCAACACCAGCCTGAGCACAGTGAGACCATGTCTCAAAAAAAAAAAAAAAAGTTTATTATATCTCAAACAAGAAGCAGTACAATTAATCAAAGTAGGTGCTTAAAATACCAACATAGTTTTGGCATCTTAATGATGGCTTGTTTATGCCAGCAACAAAGAAGCCTGCAGAGCGAGTAGTGATGAAATTACAAAAGGCATTTGCCATGGCTTGTTGAGAACCGGATACTCTTCCTTGCAAGAAGTGGTCCAACACCTGGAAGAAGTGATCGTCAATTGGTGCAAGGCCTGGTGAAAATGGTGGATGACAGCGAGCTTCCAAGTCCAGCTCCTGTAGTTTGAGCAGTATTGTTTGTGCGACACGTGGTCGAGTGTTGTCTTGCAAGAGGATCGGCCTGTCTCTATTGACCAATGTCAGTTGCTTAATCACAAGCATCCTCATCATTTCATCCAGTTGGTTGCAGAAGACATCGTCTGTGATCGACTGACCAGGTTTCGTGCAGCTGTAGTGGATAATACCAGCGCTGGACCACCAAGCAGACACCATTAGCTTTATTTGATGAATATTCGGTTTTGGACTGTGTTTCGGCACTTCATCTTTATCCGACCATTGTGCCAAACGCTTGCGATTGTCAAAAAGAATCCCTTTTTCACCACATGTAACAATGCGTGGTTCACCTTTATGTTGTAACAGCAAAGAAAGGCAAGCTTCGAGATGATTTCTCTTCTGACGCTCATTTAATTCATGCTGAACCCATCTATCCAGCTTCTTTACCTTGCCCATCTGTTTCAAATGGTCCAATGTTGTTGGAATAGTAACGTCAAACCTTGTTGCTAATTCACACGTAGGTTGAGATGGATTCGCTTCCACTACAGCTTTCAGCTCATCAATATCCATCTTGGTCTGAGGTCGTCCACATGGCTCATTTTCAAGATTAAAATCACCAGAACGGAACTTCTCAAAGCATCGATGTACTGTGTATGTTCATTAGCCACAACCTTCCCAAACACTTCAGTGATATTTTGAGCTGTCTGTGCTGCCTTGGTTCCTCAACGGAACTCATATTAGAAAATACCTTGAATTTATGATTTATCCATGGTTTCACAAAAACTGCTCTAAAAAAGTTTTTGAAAGATAATCACAAGCCAAATCATGTGTGTGAAAGGATTAGATGTACCTTCACGATAAAAATAAAACAAGAAGTGTCAAAGTGAAATGTCAGAGATATCAACTGTCTTGGTACTTAAGGACATCAAACATTTCATACTTACTAATCTAAGCTTGCCTCAGTATATCTACTTACAGTTATGCCAGTTTGAAAAGTGTTCCCTGTTCCATGAATGGCCATTTTCACTTTTACTTATTGATGTCATGAGAGGCTCTGGACTGTCACTCTTTAGGAAGTACATGTGTCTATTGCCTAGATATTAGATAATATCTTCCCTTCCTGGCTGGGCGCGGTGGCTCACGCCTGTAATCCTAGCACTCTGGGAGGCCGAGGAGGGAGGATTGCTCAAAGTCAGGAGTTCAAAACCAGCCTGAGCAAGAGCAAGACCCCGTCTCTACTATAAATAGAAATAAATTAATTGGCCAACTAATATATATAGAAAAAATTAGCCGGGCATGGTGGCGCATGCCTGTAGTCCCAGCTACTTGGGAGGCTGAGGCAGCAGGATCGCTTGAGCCCAGGAGTTTGAGGTTGCTGTGAGCTAGGCTGACGCCAGGGCACTCACTCTAGCCTGGGCAACAAAGCGAGACTCTGTCTCAAAAAATATATATGTATATCTTCCCTTCCTTTTGCGGACCTCCCATAGGTCAAACCTGGGAGAGCCCTTCCAAATGCAGCATGTATCCCCTGAACCCTTTTTTTTTTTGAGACAGAGTCTCACTCTGTTGCCCAGGCTAGAGTGCCGTGGCATCAGCCTAGCTCGCAGCAACATCAAACTCCTGGGCTCAAGTGATCCTCCTGCCTCAGCCTCCCGAGTAGCTGGGACTACAGGCCTGCGCCACCATGCCCGGCTAATTTTTTCTATATATATATTAGTTGGCCAATTAATTTCTTTCTGTTTATAGTAGAGACAGGGTCTCGCTCTTGCTCAGGCTGGTTTCGAACTCCTGACCTCAAGCAATCCACCTGCCTCAGCCTCCCAGAGTGCTAGGATTACAGGCGTGAGCCACCGCACCCGGCCCCCTGAACCCTTTGAGCACGGCTCTCTCCCGCCGCTGATCTTATCTAGAAAGCTGTAGTAGGTAAAGGCTCACAGGACATAGTAGATACCGAAGTCGTCTGCAGGGAAAGACCGCTGAGAAGTCATTTTAATGGAACCACGTTGGACTTTTACTTCTATTCAGGAGCAACATCTAATCCTTTTAACTTCATTTCTCCAAGCCTGTTCACGCTGGCTTTTTGTTTTAAATGAATGTATGTGCTCCTCCCCACTTCCAGTAGCTGCAAACTGATTTTCACGTGTATCAGGCACCATTCCAACTTGGATTTTTCCATGCATCATAATCCTTTCCGTTCGCCCTCAAGATTCCAGCATGTTGCCATTAGATACGGTTACTTGGTGGTTGGAAATGCTTTGAAAAGATTAGGTGTTCAGAGAATGAACTGCACACATAACCTCTCTTCCTGCATCACCCAATCTCTCTTGTGTATGTATACATTACACACATGCACACGTGTGCACAAAAGATTTACCTCCACTGAGTTGGTGGACAGTATGGCAACCCTGCTTGCTCTGGGCATTCATCACCCCTCTCGGTGACTGCACGACTCTTAGGACCCCGGAGAGAATGTTCCTCGCCTGGGGAGGGAGGCAGATGGATTTTGCTGCTTCCAAAATGCAGTGCATTGGGAAATACTGGGGTATTTCCTTTTGCGGTCATTAACAATTGTGCAGGGGGTTGGGGACAGAAACACAGACACTACAAGTGCCACAAAGGGTGTATCACAGAAAAACTCAAAAGCAGAGCACATACGAAGAAGATTCTTCACGGAGACCTGTGCCTCTACAGAGAATATTAAACTAATTGATGAAATATGTATATGAATTATATTTATATATCAATATATATACATATCAATGTTGAATCTTCTGAATTTGATTAAATTGTACAAGAGAATGCCCTTGTTCTTAGGAAATATACACTGAAGATTTTAGGGGTAAGAGGGGAATGATACAGGCACCTGGTTTTCAAATGGAAGGGAAGGGGGAGTGAGAAAACAAGTATTATAAAGCAAATGCAGCTCAATGTCAGCAATTGGTGAATCTGAGTGAAGGTATACCATTTGGGTTTTTTTTTTTTGGTACCGTCCTGAATTGTTTATTAGGTAAGAATTTTACAACCATTACTTATATTAGCGGTAACAGTGGAGCTGGAGAGTATGGCGCCTTCTCCAAGCTGCACAGTGAGAACTACCTTTCCAAGGTCATTTCCAAGGCCATGGCTCTCACGGCCTGCAGATGTCAGCCCACGCATCTCCCTGTGCTTGTGGACCGGTTTGGTGATCCAGTGGGTGTCAGGATTTCTTCTGATAGCTTTATGGAATGGATCAATGAGGATAATCTCAAAAATGCTGCACATGGATTCTTCACCAACCCAGTAAGAACTCAGGACTCTTAAAGCCCCACAGTGGCGCCCAGCTCAATCCTGGGCAACAGACTGAAGGCTTCCAGCAAGCTTTAGCTGGTTAACACCATGATGGACAGGCTTGCCACAGGTTGCACCGTTTGAGATGTCTTCTGTATTCGTTTGACATGTCCCCATCATTCTTTGAGCACTTTCTTCCTTTTTGGCATAGCAGTTCAATACCTTCCAGACTTTCTTTGTACCATTCCTGCCCCAATCCTGAAGTCAGCTGTTTCTCCAAGAGCCCTGGTTCCTTTTGGTAGAGAATGGTATTTGGAAACAAATTATCTGGGAGCTAGTTTGGTATACTCATGTTATTATAGCATCGCTGCTTCCAGGCCAGGTCCTCTCAGTAGAAAAAGCCAGACCATAGGGTAGGAAGGGGTAAAAATAAAAAAAAATAAAAATAGCTAGGGAATGAATGCATCCATCCATATGTATATTTCTATAGTTTGAGAACCATGACTTCACACCAGTAATTCTAATTCCAAACCTACCTTTCAGGATTTATTCGGTTTTCTCCCTTTCTATATTTACAATGCCATCTCCAAGAATGAGACATGTCTTATTGTCCTCAATAAATTTCCTTATGTGATCAAGCCCTGTGCATGTAAGTAATCTCCTGTCCATCCATCTCCTGCTGCCATCCCATTTCATAACACACAAACACTGTCCTCACCCTGCTTTGCTCTGACACCCCATGCCAGGTCATTGCTGCCGCCCAACATTACCGCTTGCCTTGACTGGTCTGAAACCTAATGGGTTTTAGACAAAATTATTAATGAAGGATGAAAGAAAAGAAGAAAGGGGTCTGGCTCTTGTTATTTTTTGCTTCTCTCTTTTGAGGTGGATTACTTCTTTTTTAAACCTCCCCTCCCCTCAGACTATTTTCTTTACCTTCTAATTGTGTGAAAGTTGTACATTGTTTTTTTATTCTTGTTTCCTTTAAATATTTCGAAAATATAAAAGTAACCCATGTTACCTTCATCTACTTGGGTCTAAGGTTTGATAGTAAGGGATACTATATTATCCCAACCTGTTTGGTTTCCAGGCTCTGGATGGCATATAATGAGTTTGCGTGAAAAATTACATTAATCTATGTAGTCCCGGAGATAACATAGTGGAAGTGAGGATGGGGTTACCCATACTTAAAATCACTCTTAAATCAGTGTCAAAAACATCTGTAATTTCTCCCAAATAGAAATGAGACCTTTAGTGTGCTTTCACTACCATCTTCCCTTAATCCTTTTCATAAAGATCTTTATTCTGTTTTTTTTCCTCAAAACATATCATGTATAGTTATTTGCCAGCAAGCATTTATATTTGTGTATTTCATAAAACTTTGCTCACCCATATATTTTCCATTATAATTTGACATTTTACACATGCACTCGTATATATTCTAATTGGACACAATTACTTGCATTCTCTTGATGTTTTAAATTTGGTACTTGTGGCTACTTTTTACACCCTTTTCCCTAGTTTCACTCTTCAAGGGAGACCAAAAAGTGCCTTCAAATATGTTAACATGTAGTAGACTTAAGCACTTTGATGCACTTCACACATACCTACAAATCTCTTATGTGTGTTCGTACTTTTAACTATACTACTAAAGGAAGAACCTACAAGATGATAAATTCCTTTGTGGAGAAAAGTCACTCTCAGAATGTTTTCCATTCTTCATCATGTCCTCCTTTCTTCATTGGAGCTTCTGAGGAAAGAAGGTAGCAAGGAGGGACCTGATATTTGAGAACCTCTATGTGCTTGCTGAGTACTTAACTCAATGTACCTTCACAACACCACTATGAGATGACACTGTCAGAGAAGCTTGCTCAATAAGCCAAATCACTCATGGAGTAAATGGCAGAGTAAGAATGAGAGTCGAAGTCTATCCAGCTCTATTTTGTATTGCAGTGTATACTCCATTGATACTATAAAATGTAGTAGCCCATAGGATGTATCAGTACTTCATTCTTATGAATTGAAAGGCCCATACAATGTTATCATCAATACTTCTTTCCTTTTTATTGCTAAATAACATCCCATAGGACGGGTGTACACATATCCAACGTATACATGGAGAAATGTCTATTCAGATCCTTTCTTAGCCCATTTTTAAATTAGGTTTTTTTTGGTATTGTTATTTTATTATTTGTATTTGTTGAGTTGTAAGAGTTCTTTCTACAAGCCCCTTATCAGATATATTATTTGCAAAATTCTTCTCCCGTTCCGTGAGTTCTCATTGGTGATGGTGTATTTGGAAGTACAAAAGTTTTTAATTTTGATGAAATTCAATTTGCCTATGTTTTCTATGGTTGTTTGTGCTGTTGGTGCCACATCTAAGAAACTATCACCTAATTCAAGGCTACAAAGATTTACCCCTGCATCTCAGAGTTTTTATAATTTTTGTTCTTACATTTACATTTGTTATTCATTTTAATTGTATATGATGTGAGGTAGTGGGTCCAACTTCATTCTTTTCCATGTGGCATCCAGTTGTTCCAGCATCATTTATTGAAGACTATTCCTTCTACAATTGTTTTGGCACCCTTGTTAAAAATCAGTTGTAAATGTGGGGGTGTATTTCTGGACTCTTTGTTTTATTGATCTGTATGTCTATCACAATGTAACACACTGTCTTGATTACTGTAGTGTTGTATGGGAAGGAGTATTTTAACAGCCTTTTTAGGTTAATCTTATTTAAGAGGACACCAATATTAGACAAGCAGTAGTTTCCTAAAGGTCAATTGTGATGTAGAATTTGAAACTCTATAAACACACTTTTCCTACTGTGTTCAGTGTTTCATTCATGCATTATTTTGTAATACCATGTATTGGTCACTTAGAAAATATTGGTTAAGTTATACATTTGGAAGATACTGGTTTAGTTATGCAGATTTTCCAAACATTGATACATTTCATTATACACTATCCAAAAAAAGAACCATCATTTTAAATATCAACACTGGTTTCATTAGGAAAGTACTAGGAAGCTGTCAAGATATTGGTGTTAAAGTTTAGCTTGAAAGCTAAATTTTAGCATTAGCAATAAGTACTGTTAGTTTTCTGGCAAATGCTCAAGTCTAAATAACTGTGGTTTGTCTGACAGTTATTCTTTCAACCAGAAATGATTACCAATGAATAGTGACTAGTTCCACTTACAATTCACACAAGTTGCCTAAATGCTTTTCCTTGAGATAATCATCATACTTTGTTGTGCAGCAAAAGTGCTTTATGTGCATTTCCAATTTTACGTCACAGAATATTAAAGACATGTATTCATGGGTCAAGATTAATTAAAATTTAGCTGGGTGTAGTGGCTCACACCTGTAATCCCACCACTTTGGAAGGCCAACACAGGACGATTGTTTGATGCCAGGAGTTTGAGACCAGCCTAAGCAAGAGCGAGACCCCGTCTCTACAAAAAAAAAAAAAAAAAGAAAAGAAAACTTAGCCAGGCGTGTGGCACATGCCTGTAGTCCCAGCTAACCGAGAGGCTGAGCCTGGAGAATTGCTTGAGCCCAGTTCGAGGTTGCAGTGAGTTATGAGGAGGCCACTGCCCTCCACCCTAGTTGACTGAGAAAGATTCTGTCTCAAAAAAAAAAAAAGACTTTTAATTAAAATTTAACTTATTGCTTCATCAAGTAACCTTGAAATGAAATGGACTTTAAAAAAAAAACTGAGTGTGTAATGGTGGAAAATATAATGACCACTAGTACAGTTGAGTGCTACTGCCTTGACTCATGCACACTAAGGTACCAGAAGTTTTACCCATCAATGCTTGTGCCCCATCATTAAAACTCTCAATACAGTGTAAAGGGCAAATAATATTTTAGTATTATGAGAACAGTTTTGACATCATATACTCCCTGAAACTGTCATGGGGACTCATGGGAGTCTGATGTCCACTCTAAGCACCATGACATAATTAACCACAGATCTAGGCAATAACCATCAAAAAGACAATCAGATGCATGTTTTCCTAGTGAAAATAAAGCAACACCAATGAAGCATTCTTGCAAAAAAAAAAAAAAAAAAATTAGCTGGGCGGGATGGTGCACACCTATAGTCCTAGCTACTCAGGAAGTTGAGGTGGGAAGACAACTTGAGCCCAGGAGTTCAAGGTTGTAGTGAGCTATGAATCCTGTACTTCAGCCTGGGCAACAGAGCAAGACCCTGTGTCTAATAATAATAATGATAATAATAAAAATAAAATCAAGCAATTACAATGTATGAACCTCCTCTGGGTCCTAACTCAAATGATTAAAAATAGCCCCTTTCACAAGATGGCACCAAAGGCGAAGAAGGAAATTCCTGCCCTTCCCAACACTGAAGCCAAAGGAAAGGCTTTGAAGGTCGAAAAGGAAGTGCTAAAAGGCACCGACAGCCACACACGCAAAAAAAGAATATTCACAAGTCACCTATCTTCTGGCAGCCTAAGACACTGAGGCTCCAGAAGCAGCCCAGATAACTTCGGAAGAGCACCCCCAGGAGAAACAACCTTGACTACTATGCCATCAAATTCCCCCTGACCACTGAGAGTCTGCCATGAGGAAGATAGAACACAATACGCTTGTGTTCACTGTGGATGTCAAAACCAACAAGCACCAGATCAAACAGGCTGTGAAGCTCTATGACATTGATGTAGCCAACGTCTACACCCTGATCAGGGCTGATGGAGAGAAGAAGGCATATATCCGACTGGCTCCTGATTATGATGCATTGGATGTTGTCAACAAAACTGGGATCATCCAAAATAGTCCAGCTGGCTAATTCTAAGTATCTTTTCACTATAAAAAGAAAAATTATTTAAAAGAATTTATTTTTGAAGAACAATGATTACATAACTGACAATATAGAGGAACTGTTGAATTTCTAGGTGTAACAATGATATTATAGTTCTTAATACTTTAGAAACAGATACTAAGACATTTATAATTAAAATGAAAGAAAAATTCCATAATGTAGGACTGCACAGAAATTCTAAGGGAAAAACAAGTAAAGGAGAGAGCTTAATGTTGGATGGGGCAGGGTGTGAAGAAAGCGCCCTGTTAAACAGTGCTGTTTACTGTTAGCTGCAGTGTGTGGCTTTTCTGAATAATAACCATTTCCTCTTCCATCCCCATACCCTAACAAAGTAGAATCATGGATTTTAGGAAAGAAACTGCTTTGAGGTATGTCTAAAGAGTACAGAAAAAAGGAAAACATATTCCAGAGAGGATCAAAACTTTAGCTTAGAATTTTTCTAAGAAAAAGCTCACAGATCATCTGTGGCCTTTAAATACAGATGCCTTGTGTGAAACCCAGCTAGGAAACAATAAGACCAGATATGGTAAATAAGAAGGATCACAAAAATTCCTGCAGTGTAGACACATAATTTTCTGTCAATAACTACTTGATCTCTCTTCTAAGTGATAAAAAGCTATTCATTGGGTACTGTTGCCTTGATTGTCTACTTAAAACATATAATACCATATCATCGTGCTCTATCTTCCTCAAGAGGAAGTTTGGGGCCAGGAGCAGTGGCTCATGCCTGTAATCCTAGCACTCTGGGAGGCTCAGGCGGGTGGATTGCTTGAGGTCAGGAGTTCGAAACCAGCCTGAGCAAGAGCAAGATCCCGTCTCTACTATAAATAGAAAGAAATTAATTGGCCAACTAATATATATA
>VSMD01060831.1:126769-145282 GCA_008750895.1 Mirza zaza | reverse complement strand
GCGAGCTTTGCCATGGGTTTAATTCTACATTTGTTTCAACTAAAGTGACATTCAACTGGTTGGTAATTCATGTATGAACCCAGCTGATGAACAAATAAAGAATTTGAAGAATTGTTACATTAAATCTTAGCCACCAAAGTCCAACTAAATGCATTTAGGGAAGCTGGGAAAATTGTTTTTTCTAAGACTTTGTGGTGCAGAAGTTATTTTGAATTAAATAAAAATTGAGACATACATGGTCATTTTTGCTAATGAACTTCTAAAATTTATGCATAAAACTTAAGATTTTAATAACTTAATTTTGACATCTTAATTATTCCTATGCTTTTTAAAACATCATTTTAATCATTGTTTCAATGGCTATGATGGCTTTATAATTACTAGACCAACAACAATAAACTCTTGTATGAAATGTACTGTCACCCTCATTATTCAAATATTTCTGTACAACTATTTAATGAAAATAAATTAACGATGGTTTGTCAAAACAAATGCATGGACATTATAGAGAATTTGACTGAATATGAAGGTGAAAGTAAACCAGTCCTCAACCTCTATTGGTTTTCTTAATTCTGTTTGTAAATTTGCAAAAACTTTTATAAAAATTGTCCTTCATAATTCTATAGCCAATTTTATATCTAGTATATCAGCATAATCTATTTTATTGCCAAGTCTACAAGAAACAAAATATTCATTAAAAATTATCCATATGGGACTCAACTTCCAGAATGGTGGTTTGAAGAGCTTTGTGAACCCACCCACTCCTTACAAAACAACAATAATTGGTAAAAATTATAGGTAAATAATTATTTAAAGTCCCTGGAAATTGTCCTGAGGAAATATAGCAAATGAATAAATATGTATTCAATACAATCTACTATATGTCAGTAAGAACTGCAAGAGTTTGTGGCATTTGAGCCACAACACATTTCCCTGCCACCTCCAACTGGGTGTGATGGTGCTTCACTCTGGCTAGATGGTGCTCTACCCTGGGTGGATGCAGCCAAGAACACAAAGTTCCCTTTCAACCTAGATCCCAGTCTAGGGCTACAGTGCATCCTTGGGAGAAGTAGGCCACCAGCATTTCTCATCTTCCCCAGCTTTGTGTTGCAGAAGTTCTGTTTCAGGCAAGAGCAACTGAGAGGCTGTTTCAGGCAAGAGCAACTGATGAGGCTCTCATCTTCTAACCATAACCCTTACTCTTAAGGCAAAAGATGAAGAACTCAACAACAAAAATTCAAATAACTCATTTTAAAATGGGCAGAGATAGACAGTTCTCCAAAGAGGGTGTACAAATGCCAATTCACACATGAAAAGGTGCTTAATAACATTAGGGAAATGAAAATCAAAACTATACAATAAGATACCCACTTCACACCACCTAGAATGGCTACAACTGTAAAAACAAATAACAGCAAATATTGGAGAATGCATAGAGAAATTGGAACCATCATATATTGCTAGTGGGAATGTAAAATGGCATAGTTGCTGTGGAAGAGTTTGGTAGTTCCTCAAAAGTTAACATAAAGTTGCCAAACAACCGAGCAATTTCACCCCTAGGCGTATATATTCAAGAGAATTGGAAAGTTATGTTCGTGCAACAACTTGTACACAAATGTTCATAGCAGTATTTATTACTCATAATAGCCCAAAAGTGGAAACAACTCAAGTGCCCATTGAATGATGAATGGATAAATCAAATGTGGTGGGGAATAGAACATGAAATATCCAGCAATAAAAAGGATGTAGTTGATGCATGCTACAACGTAGATGAACATCAAACAGATTATGCTAAGTGAAAGAAGACCACATATTATATGATTCCATTTACATAACATATCCACAATAAGCAAATCTATATACAGAAAGTAGATTAGTTGTTGTCTAGGGCTTAAGTAAAAGGTGAGGTTGGAGAGAAATGGGGAGTGACTGTTAAAGGGTACACAGTATATTTTTGGGGTGATGCAAATGGTCTAAAATTGACAAAAATAATTGTTGCATAAGTATGAATGTGCTAAGAACCATTGAATTGTACACTTCAAGTAGATGAATTGTATCATGAATTATATCTCAATAAAGCTGGTTTTTAAGATTATCCAAGGTACTAAAAGAACAAATAGGTTTAGAACTTGGAGTTCATAAATCCCTATGTACCATGTGACTAGACCAATAGTTTACATAAGACTTTTTCCCCTTTTTCCCCAAGGGCCACATTGAAATATATGAAATAATTAGGAGTGGCACAAGTATCATACAGCTATGTGATTCACATATGTTTACACACCTGCCCAAGTTTGTCCATTTGGAAATAACCCAAATGTCATCAGTATAGTCCTATAGAGAATTTTCGTGCAATACCATATCTTTTTGGCTCTATCCACTCAGTATATTAATCCTCAGACCTACAAGGCCAGTTGTTCTTTCTTCTTTTATATAAGTCTACTCCTTTATCAGTTCTTCAGGTCAGTTATTATGACCTACACTGGGCGAGAGAGGGAGGTACCTGAATCTCAGCCAAAAGCATCTTTGTCATCTGCTCAGATTAGCCCAATTTAGCTAACACTAGATTGGCCCTAAAAGCCACAGCCTTGGCTTTAGGGACAGAAAGAGCCAGAGCAGCCACTGAAGTTCCTCACTGCACACTGATGTACCCTGGTTGGAATGCATCTATTGTGATTATGACAACCTCAAATGCAGGAGACACCCCCAAATAATTAATACATTCCTCTATTCATCTTTTATGCTTTGAGTTCCTATGAACCTCCTGATCCTGTACTAAGAACCATGGAATTGGATAATAGTGCTTTGTCCAGACATGGAAACATAAAATTAGTGAATCTCAGAGTTTCACAGGTATGGTAAGCAGCATTTGACCTTGTTGCCAGATAGTTCTGAGTATAATGAACCAAACTATACCCTTAGCTCAAGGGGTTCACAGCCACCTGCATCAGGAAAGCTCAAGGATTTTCCATGCTCACCAGCACAGGCTTATCTTTTATCCTCCCATAGATATGTTTTTGAAGAGCATACCATGCTGACTGAAGTGGATTCCATGTGGGTTTTGACCATCAAAGCTTTTATAAAGTTCCTGCTGTCACATTTTGACCAATTAGAAGATTTCTATAAAATAATTTTTAATGTCTGTCCATTTATCTATATATATAATTCATGTAGAAAAACCTTGATCATAGTTACTATTTTTTAATATTGCTTTTGTCAGGATTAATAACTCATTTATTCAACAGATATTTATTGCACATCTACTCTGTAGCAGGGTACTTCTGACACTTCTAGGCCCTGAATGAATAATAAACAAAACAGACAAAAATTCCTGGTATCAGACATTAATAATAATAAGTGAATTATATAGTGTATGAGAAGAAGGTAAGGATGCTGAAGAAAAATAAAACAGAGAAAAGGATGAGGTACATTTTTAAACTGTGAGGTGAGGGTAGGAAGTAAGATCATGCAAGTAGATGATGTAACTATCATGTACAAATCTGGCCACTGTGACTCTGGGACAGGCCATAGGATTATGTCAAGCTGTAAGTTGACTTCTCTCCTCCTCTTGGGAGCTTCGGTTTCCTCTTCGCATTAGCTTCCCACCAGTATTATTGTGCTGCCTGGATTTGCTGTTATTTCACCAGGAAAAATATTGTATTAGCCCCTAAACATTCCAAGCAGGCATGAAGAAGACATAACCCAACACCCACTCTAAAGAATAACAACCTAAAGAAAACATTGCTTTATAATAACAAAATTTATCACTCAGAGAAGTCATTCACCTAGGCTTTCAGTTTACTTTTGGCATTTTCCTCTAGTGTTTCCCTGGATTATTGTAGTCTTCCAGGGGATTGTGTGGTAAATAATTAAGAACAGGTTCCCCAAAGTTAACATGTTTTGAAGAGTAAAAAGGTGGGGGAGAAGTCAAGGGAAGGAAATTTCTAAGCCATCTCAGATAAGTGAAAGAAGAACAAATCTTTCACAACTACAGAGAGTGAGCAGAGCATCAAATCCCACTGGAAAAATACAGGGAAAAAGCAATCGAAGAGCCTCCACCACTTTACCAGATTGTCCCAGGATCTCTACTCAGAGCACCTGGTTTAAAAGAGACCTAGGGAGGCCTTTTTCTAGTAAAATGTAATGCATGTGGCAGCTTTCTTGGACTAGAGCTTTTAGATTATAACTTAAAAGGGAGCAGGGACTTGATTCTATAAGTCGAAAGGGAACATGTATTTCAGGCTTAGAGAAGTGTTAAAGAATGTTCAGAGTAAAGATAGAAATAATCAAAAAACACCCCTGTTATAATGGAGTTATTATGGAGCATTAGGATTTTCATTCATTTATTCAACACATTTTAATGGAGCAGCCACTATGTGCCAGGCACTGGGGGAACAAGACAAAGGAGCACCTTACTTCAAAGACCTTTCTTTCTAGAAGTTACATAATATGCCTCTTGCTACAAAGTAGCTGAAGAAGACAGGAATAAGGCCAACAACTTTCTGACCTGCCATCCTGAGACCACCTCTAGACGGGGTTAGAGCCTTCTCCGTCCCCAAGTACTCTGCACTCCCATGTCATAGCACTGACCAGTGTGTGTGGATGCTTGCTTAATTATCCCTCCTCCTCTCTAGAAAGTGGGCTGAGAACTGTGACCACGTCTATCTTACTGACAGTTTATATCCCTCCTACATGCTTGCTAAATACTTGATTGAGTGGCTGGCTGGCTGGAAGGATGGATAAATGGGATGATTTGAGTTATGATCAGAAATCTTTGCATAGAGAGGCAGCCTGGGAGAGTGATTAAGAGTGTGTGCTCTGCATTCACTGTGTGATGTTGGGCCAGTTTTTAAATTTCCCAATGTCCCAGTCTCCACATTTGTAAAATGGGTATAGAAATAGTGCCTCCATTATAATGTTGTTAAGTTAATTGCATAAGGTAATGCATATAAAGTGCTTAGAGAAGTTCTGAAACAAATCACTCAATAAATATCCACTATTATCATCAGTATAGAATGGCAGCTTGTAGGTGACAATTTGCTATTCAGTATTGTATTCCTGCTTTTTTGGCTTCATTATAAGATTAAACAATGTCAATTAGTAACTCCAAGCTAAAGTTATCACTTTGAGTTCAAGATCAGTGAAAAGATTAAAAAGAGAATTTGGGAATAAATATGAGTAGCACATTGAACAAGAAAATTAAAAGAACTAGAAAAGGAAAGAAGGAAAAAAGTTCAAAATGGCATGTCCAAAGCAACATTTCTGTGGGGAAAATACCTCTATTCTTACTCTTACATCCCCCATAGACAGCTTTTGAGTTAAATATATTGCTTACCAACATAAGGAAAATAAAATTTAGAAATAAATAAGTAAAAAGCCTTCTGATCTAGTATTTAGCAACCATAAACTCTAAGGAACATAATTGACTCTCTATTTAAAAGTTATAAAATAAATTAATTCTGTTACTTTTAAATTTAAAATATAGATACATATATTGTTATGAGTATATATATTAATGCATATATGTATATATATTTGTAAATAATGCTGAGAGGTATATATTTATGAATATTACTATTAGCATCATATTGTGCAAAGCTACAATAGAAAAATTCAACAACTTCTTATAAAATATAGCCCAAACTCTACATTTATAATCAAACATAATATCAGTACTACTCACTAATTTAGATGCTATGGAAAGTGCTTACTCAATTTTCATGGCCTTTGTGAATAATACATGTTAAATAGCCCTAGTTTCTTTTATAATGCTTTAAATAAGTTATTTCACAGTCTGGTCATGCAGCCTATTAATCTAGTTATCTGTAATCGTAAACAAGGCAACTCTTTACAAGATAACAAGCTATGGGGGGGGAGTACATTTGCTCTCTTAGTTCTGTGAAGTTAAGTTGGAAGAGTCCCACTTAATATTTGGCAGTATGCTTGAGACAATACAATCTCATGTGTTTGATCTTCTAAGAATAGTAAACAGCTTCTCCTTTAGTAACTCAACTGAAGAGTAATTTTTAAGTAAAATTACTTATGGTCCCTTCATTGGTAGAAAAATTAGGCATAGAAGGAATATATAACTGAGCCCAATATTCCAGTTACCAACCCTCCTAACTCCTCAAGGCTACAAATATTATGTCTACTCCAGAACAGAGAGTTTGGGTTTTAAAATTTTAACAATGCATTTTATTGCCTAAAACTTTAAACAAAGAAAAAAAAAAACCAATCAGGTTTGCCAAGTTCTGGTTTTGATGGGCAGGAAAGTCAGCTTATAATTTAGAACAAAAGAAGAAGTTATTCCACAGGTTTCCTCTATTTAGGAGGAGACAAACATCAATGCATACACAAAATATATGCTACGGTTCCACTGTAACCTACTAACTTCCTCCCAGGTGAATTCTTTCTTCCAGACTCATGGATGTCAAACTTTCACCCACTTATATCATATGTCTCTGAAGGGTTCCATAGAGTTACCTGGAAGAAATCTCTTAGATAAGATGAAATAAAAAGCATGTAAAAATAGGAGAAACAAATAATAATTGTGATAAAAGTTACTCTTTTCTTTTGAAACCATTACTAAGACCAGATACCACTATGGATCCTTTACCAATGCTATGTTGTTTAACCTTCGTAACAATGCAGAAATAATTAATAATCTCCGTGTTACTGATGACATAGTGATGTTCAGAGGTTAAACAATATTCTGAATATCACACAATAGCAAGCTCCAGTTTTCCAATTTCAAAGTCCACACATTTTTACTATGGCAAGGAAAGTTTTTAACAAAGCAAATAATTCTCCAATGGGATATTTAATTCTACTGTGGAAATATTATCTTAGAATTGGTGAAATTTTAGTAATCTCTTCTTAAGACCTGCTTTCTCATTCATAGCAACCCTCAGAAGGGGTTGTATAGTCTCTGCTTGAATAATTTTCTTAATGGGGCTTTCACTGCCTCACTAGGCAATCCATTCCTCTTAAGACACCTTTTATTGTTTAAAGTTTTTCCTAAGATCCACCTCCGAAAGCAATAAAATAGTTCCAAACCTTTTCCTCCATGACAGTCTATAACATCGTTTAAGGCCTTTTAGATCTTTTAAGACCTCCATGACATGTTCTTCTCCCAAAATCTTCTCTCAGTGTTTCCCATAGGAAGCCTTATAAACCTTCCCCATCTAGCTTTCTATAGATGTGCTCAGCTGGCTGAAGTAACCGTTTTTAACAGCTAGAAGGAGGCTAATCCAAAGCCAAGAGCCATAGCCCCTTTAGCTCATCCGTGATACAATACTTCTATGAATATAAGAGAATATTGGATAATTTATTTATTTGTCAACCATATTATGACTCTGTTGGTGCATAATGGACTTTATAAGGGAAAATTCATTATGTTGCTGCTGCTGCTGTTGTTGTTGTTGTTGTTGAGACAGGGTCTTGCTCTGTCTCCTGTACTAGTGTAGTGGCATCAACCTAGCTCACTGCAACCTCAAACTCCTGGGCTCAAGCGATCCTCCTGCCTCAGCCTCCCAAGTAGCTGGGAAAACAGGCAGGCACACACCACCATGCCGGGCTAATTTTTCTAATTTTTGTAGAGACGGAGTCTCACTCTTGCTCAGGCCAGTCTCAAACTCCTAGCCTCAAACGATCCTCCCACGTCGGCCTCCCAAGGTGCTGGAATTACCGGCTTGAGCCACCACACCCGGCCACCTTAGTCATTTTTACTTGAACTGCCTATAAGCCAAATTTCACCCATCTTACCCTTGAGCAGTTGATTTTTTTTAATGGAAGAATGTGACCCTTTTATTTCTCCCTAAGTTTTACCTTCAGACATTCTTTCAGCTCTGCAATCTACTAAGCCCCTTATACCTCCACCCCATAACCTGGGGTCATCTGCCAATTTGACCATCCATATTTTCCATAACTTAATTCATATGGACAAACATGCTCCAATGGTCAGGGCAAAATGCAAAGCCCTGGGGCTCATTACTGAAAACCCACTAGCCGTCTTTATGATGATTTATTAATTATAATACAAAACACTTTCACAAATATAATTGTATTTAATTCCCACAACTACCCTATGCATAAGACACTGCTATTGTTCTGTATGTGAGGAAAAAGAACATAGGCCTTGCCTGACTTGACAGAACTAGAACTAGTAAATGACAAAATAGGAATAAGCCTTGGGGCTTCTGAGTGCATTCAATGTGTTTTTTTTTTTTTTTTTTTCTTTGAGACAGAGTCTCACTTTATTGCCCAGGCTAGACTGAGTGCCGTGGCGTCAGCCTAGCTCACAGCAACCTCAAACTCCTGGGCTCAAGCAATCCTGCTGCCTCACCCTCCCAAGTAGCTGGGACTACAGGCATGCGCCACCATGCCCGGTTAATTTTTTCTATATATATTAGTTGGCCAATTAACTTCTTTCTATTTATAGTAGAGATGGGGTCTCGCTCTTGCTCAGGCTGGTCTCGAACTCCTGAGCTCAAACGATCTGCCCACCTCGGCCTCTCAGAGAGCTAGGATTACATGCGTGAGCCACCGTGCCGGTCTCAATGTGTTTTTAAAGACAGATTTTTAAACATAGTGACTAACCTAATATCTTTTTCCTTCCCCCCACCCCATAGATATTAACAGAGACTAATTAAAGTTGAGAAACATTTTCCACAAACAAAATCTCACCCATAAACCCAATGTGGAAAGCAGATCCAAGCAAGCTGCTCCAAAAGAAGCACGGTGGGGGTTCTCAGCCCCTCTCTTTGTTCCACGTGGGCCTCCCCCCAGCCTGGCACCTGCAGCATCCGGCAGTCCTCAGAGTACAACTGGGAATCACTAGCAGTGAGGACAGTTGTGTGTCCTCAAACCATGACCTTTTCTAAAAATAATTTTTAAAATAAGGCTACGTTGTCATGCCTTGTTTTGATAATATATTCTAGACTTTTGTGGGAGATAGTCTAAGTGGTTTAATGACCATTTTACATGGGACAGAATTGTTTTAAAGTTTGAAGACATCTTTGGGTTTATTGAGTTCAAATCTTTATTTCATAGATGAAGAAACAGCAACTGAGAGAGGAGAAGTAACCTACACAGGATCATTTTGTGAAGGCACAAGGCCTAGGACCCAGACCTGGACCCTCCTGGGCAGGTAAATTCTTCTCATAATATCCTGAGGCTTATGTTTAGAAATCTGAACCCTTTGATTGAAAGATGACATCTTTAATAAGTTGTCTAGTTCTCTTTTAAGCCAATGCCAAACATTTATTATATACTGGATATTATGTTGACTACTTAAGATGATACTAAGAAGCAAAATATGGCAGTTAGCTTTAGTAATTAGGCCTTAAAAGAGTGGTCTTAGCTTACACACATTACAGCCTCCTTTGAAATGTATGCAGAAAAATGTTTATGCAGAAAAATGTTTATGCAAAATGTGCCTACATTGCAAGGGGTTTGTAGCTACCGCCCTCACCCCGAATCCTTGACCTCCAGGTTAAGAACCACTGGCCTGGAAGAAGCCAATCCCAGTACAAGTGCCAATGTTAGACTTGCATCGCCCCAGCTACTATCTTATTTATGGGTCTGCTTGTTAAAGGCTGCTTCTGTTTCAACATCCTTCATCTTTAATTTAAATGGAGCAGCATCTTATCCTGGAAGACCTTTGGTACAAGAGAAGAATATACGTTTTAATAAGCATTTCATTAACTAGGTTGGACAAATTAAAAGAAAATATGGTAAAATAAGAACATTGTTTTCTAAAAATGTTAACAATGAAAGTGAGGATGATCAGTAGCCAAAACAGGATATTCAAGACTATGCTTTCAGGGATCATTTCTATAGTTCATTAAAACAAGATAATCATTTTCTTTCTGGTTCTTTTATTTTTAAGAAAGAAAGTAAAGGAAATACAATGAAAAAAAAAAAAAAAGCCCTGGATACCACTAGCTGCCTGCTCCCTTTTGTTCAATCTACAGTTAGATTGACCTAACAGCCAATGGAAAAAAAGGAGAGGGAGTGTGGACAAAAAGAAGTAGATTTACCTTATGAATGGTTGTTTCCTAATCCTTCCCTTTTTGCCACAATGTTTTAGGAGATTTATAGCTATGAAATGGTTGGCAACAGTTTCTTCATTTCAAAATATTTTGATAAGCTCAATATTTCCTTAAAATTATTGATAATGAAGCTTTATTTTACTAATTCAAAAAATACTTGTTGGAAGCCTAGCATTTGTAAAATGCTGTTTAGGAAACAGTGTTAGGATCTCAGGATATAATCCAAGTGTTGATTCCTCCTGGGCTTCTGAAAATATACAAGGTATAAAACTCAGCCTCAGTTTCCTCATGTTTGAAATGAGGTAATATATTTAAGGGGCTCAATATAGTTGTTCTTTTTTTCTTTTCTTTTTTTTTTTTTTTGCAACCGGGTCTCGCTCTATTGCTCAGTCTGGAGTGCAGTGGCATCATTATACGTCACTGCAGCCTCAAACACCTGGGCTCAAATGATCCTCCCACTTTGGCTTCCTAGAGTGCTGAGATTACAGGTGTGAGCCAGCATGCCCTGCGGTACAGTTCTTAACATGAGTAAGGTACTCAGCAAAGTGCGTTACTGTCAAGATTGCTGAGTTCTTTTTGTCTCTTTCATGACAGCCACATCAGAATTGAATAAACATTCTGAAGAATAATCTCTCTAAAACTGGTTTCTAAGTTAGTAACTGATAACGGTCACATGTTCTACTTTAAAAATAATCCCATTCTCTCTCATTCTTTGTCAGGTACTCACAATCTATCAATAGTATATTAGTATAATGTGGTAGTAATTATAATAGCTAACATTCATTTAGCCCTTCCTACATATTATCCTAACTATTTTATAGTTTTTAATCTTCTCAATTGTATGAAGTTCTGTTATCATTTCTATTTTCTAGTTTGAGAAATCGAGGGTCAGAATGGTTAAGTAACTTAGCTAGGGTCACAGAATGAGTAAGGACAGACCCAGACAGGACCCAGGGCCCAAGCCTGGAACTGCTGCACCACGCTGGCCCTCAGCAGGATTCTCGCCCAACTCCCCACACCATCATCATGTGACCTTGGGCCTCAGTTTCTTCATCTTTAAAATAGGGATAATTTAAGTTAAGCATCTAGCTATTGCCGGCCACACTGATGCTCAAAATGCTATTTCTATTCCTTGAAGAGTTCCACATTATAAAATTCTAGTGTCTTCATGAAAGATATCTGTATTTGCTTCCTAGGGCTGCTGTATCAAATTACCATGGATTTGGTGGCTTAAAACAACAGAAATTTATTCTCTAATAGTTCTGGAGAAGTCTGCAATTGAGGTGTTGGCGGGGCTGTGCTCCCTCCAAAGGCTCTAGGGAGAATTCTTCACTTCTTCCAGCTTCTGGTGGCTCCGGGCATTTCTTGACTTGTAGCTACATAACTCCAATCTTTGCCTCTGTCTTCACATGCCTTTCTCCTCTGTGTGTCTCTTCTAAGGACAATTGTCATCGAATTTAAGGCTGACCTGGATAATCTAGAATGCAGTCTTATCAAGATCCTTAACTTAATTTCATCTACAAAGAACTGTATTCCCAATAAGGTCACATTCACTAGTTCCAGGAACTGGACTTATCTTTTGCAAGCCTACCATCCAACCCACTACAATATCTTAATCCACATATTTTTTGTCTTGGGAGATTCC
This sequence comes from Mirza zaza, assembly GCA_008750895.1. Taxonomy (NCBI): domain Eukaryota; kingdom Metazoa; phylum Chordata; class Mammalia; order Primates; family Cheirogaleidae; genus Mirza; species Mirza zaza. Next base: position 133,585 of record VSMD01060831.1, on the reverse strand, counting down.
CTCTGGCAGTCTTCCTGACAACATGCCTACATTTATTCAAAAGAGGGAGTAGAACATTTTATCTCACCCTGTTTGGACCTATAGTTAAAGTGATTACAAAATCTGTTGGGTGGAAATATTTTTTTAGATACACTCAGTTGCCATTAACCTTTTCCACATTCACATGAGAATCAACAAAGTTCTTGGGAAATGAACAATTGTTACCTATTTAAAAGAAGAACTGACTGGGCATGGCGGCTCACACCTGTAATCCCAGCACTCTAGGAGGCCGAGGCAGGCGGATCCTTTTGAGCTCAGGAGTTCGAGACCAGCCTGAGCGAGAGCGAGACCCTGTCTCTACTAAAATAGAAAGAAATTAGCTGGACGATTAAAAATATATAGAAAAAATTAGCCATGCATGGTGGCGCATGCCTGTAGTCCCAGCTACTCAGAGGCTGAGGCAGAAGGATTGCTTGAGCCCAGGAGTTTGAAGTTGCTGTGAGCTAAGCTGATGCCACAGCACTCTAGTCTGCCAACAGAGTGAGACTCTGTCTCAAAAAAATAAATAAATAGAAGAAGAACAGGCTTGTAACTGAGCACTCCTCCACTTTGCACTAGAAGCATGTGGGTAGCCATGCATCTTGGCGCAGGTGAAGGAGAATGAAACCAGCAGTAATATGTCCACATTGTTCTCCCCAGGAGAATCAGAAACCCACTTGGCTAAACTGTCAGTGAGACTTTTTTTTCTTTTAGTATATTATTTCAGTAACTCACTTCTAAGTGCAAAATTATAAAATCTAATTAGAGTAATTTAGTTGCCTAAAAGCAACATGCTTTGACTGAATTCTATAAACTCCTGCTTTCTCTTTTTATGTGCCCTCAACCCCATTCCATCCCTGAAATCACCTAATCTAGGACACAGCAGTGTGGCCAATGGAGCAGGGAAACGTCCCTTGATCTGGGGATTGGCAGAGAGAGCACCTTAGTACTGTGGTGTTTGTCTCCAAAATCCTCAGAGTTGTCCTAGCTCTCCACTCATATTTTTCAAAGCAGTAATAACTGGAATGCAGAAACAGGTCAGCTGAGGGCAGTGAAAGGGCAGGAGGCTAGATTACTACTGTCACAAAATCACATCTATGAAAGTTCAATGGTGCTGGTCAGCAAAATAAGAAAAACACTGAACTCACCATCAGAAGCTTTCCGGACAGTGTAATAAGAAATAAAGAATAAGCAGAAGAAGGAGAGGAGGAGCAAATAAATAAGTAAAAACCAAAAAATTTTATAAGCACATCTGTTAATAAGCATATCTGAACAATAAGTTTTATAAGTTTTATAAGCACATCTGTTCAATAATCCCCCAAAAGTGCAAAGAAAACAGACAATTAGAATTTAAAAATTCTATCAGAAAGGTCTTGGTTGACCAGCTGCCTGTACAACCAGATTTTCTGTGGCAAAACTCTGGGAACAAGTGCTCAACAGATGTGTTTCCAACAAGTCAATATTGCAGTAATTCACCTTCTTCACCCTCAAATTGTTCCTTGGATAAAAGTCTTCAGTTTCTGAAGACTCATCAAATATAATGGTAGGTAGGGATGAAATGCTTAATTTTTCACATCAGACTTCTAGCTCTCAAGAAAAACAAAGTCTTAGAAACAACAGCAAGCAAGTAATTTTCAGGGTTTTTTGTTTGTTTTTACCAAACTGTGAGTTTGATGGCTGGGGAAGATCTGAGGAAGAGAAGAAGCAGCAGAACTGTCACAATGTGCAGCGAACATACTCGCCAGGAAAGGGATTTATAACAACTATAGAAAAGTAGTGTTAGTCAAATGACTTAGCTGCTTTTCCACTCTTAGTCCCTTTTAAGTACTCTTGTTATTGAGGTCTTATGAGCCCCTTATTTCACAGTTTTTCCAAAAGCAGTAAGCATATCATAGAACTTACAATTCCACAAATGCTAGAGGAGATTAAGCTACTAGAATTTCACCAATGCCAAGAACAAACCTATACATGTCAACTCTCCTCTCAGAGGTTCTTTGGAGTTTGACAGTTTCAAGTTTTCCTCTTACATGCTGAAAGCTAAGAAGAAGGAAACTCCAACTAGGACCTCATAATTATTATTTAAAGATTTTTGGAGTTGTTTACTCAGCTTTGGATGGTATATCCATGCGATTTTGCTGGATTAACAATTCCCAACTCCAATTTGAGACTCTCAATGACTTTTAATAACTTAAAATTGTTTAGATTAAAGTTCATTTTTCAATTTCAGTCCTTAGTAATGTTTAGAGTTATCCATTGAATTTTTTAAAAGTTTTTAATCATGGTAAAATATGTATAACATAAAATTTAGCATCTTAATCATTTTTAAGTGTACCGTTGAGTAGTGTTAAATATATTTACATCATTGTGCAACCAATCTCTAGCACTTTCTCATCTTGCAAAGTTAAAATCTATACCTATTAAACAACTCTGCATTCTTTCCCCGACTCTTACCCCCTGGTAACCACCATTCTACTTTCTATTTCTATGGGTTTGACTCATGTAAGTGAAATCATAGTATTTATCTTTTTTGTGATTGGCTTATTCCACTTTAATGATAAGGTTCATCTATCTTGTACCATGTGCCAGAACCCCCTCCTTTTCAAAGGCTGAATAATGTTCCACTAAATGTATATACCACATTTTCTTTATCCATTCATTTGTCAATAGATATTTGGATTGCTTTCACCTTTTGACTATTGTGAATAACATTACTATAAATGTACAATGAGTATATATTTAATGACTTTTAAAAATAACTTTTAATAATTTTAAGTCCATTGTTAAATTTTTAGTTCTGTTCACTATTTGCTTCTAAAAAGAACTTGGCAGTCCTTGGCAACAATATCTTTAGTAGGAAATAACCACCCAGAAGCTATACTTTCCTCTTTCCTTCTTTATAGTATAATAAGGTTTCTTTCTTTTCTTTTTTAGTAAAATAGTAGTAAAGAAGCTCATCCAAAGAAATGACATTGTAGCTAAACCTTGGCCCAGAAGCCCTACTCTTCCTTCCAGTATTGCCAGGAATAAACAGGGATACTTGGTCTGTTACTATGTTAGTAAATGAAAGAACATCAGGAACAAGACAAGATATATTATTCCCCTGTTACAAATTTCTCTTCCTATTCATAACATCTACTTAGCATTAATGTACTTGACACTGTTTTTAGTTTCAAAATTTATATCTTCTTTTTGATAGCCACACAATATTGAGATTGATCTAATCTGAATTTAGTATTCCTTCTATTATGAAAATTTTTATTTTTTTTATTATGAAAATTTGTTAAAGTCAAATTCCAAATTTTCTTTTCCAGCCAGAGTTCTTCATTCATAAATTCCTCTGTAGTCTGTCAGATTGTGCCAAAAACATTGTGCTTTGAAATTGTAGTTACTCAACTTATGCCATGTTGCACAATCGCATCAAATAGTTGGACTGGAAATACATGTTTCCTATTATTCTGCTTTTGTTAATGTTAATAAAAATTGAAACAATAAGATTGGTTAAGATAGCCACAAAACATTCTGCTTTTGTATGTAACATAAAACAGCACTGTACCAACAAGAACTTGGCTAAGTTGTTGGCAAGGCTTTTCCCTTTAGTATATTATTCTAGTAACTCACTCCTAAATGCAATATTATAAGATTTAATTACAGTAATTTAGTTGCCTGAAAGCAATAGTATGCTTTGATTTACAATTGCTTGTTTCTTACTATCTAGGGAGTCCATAGAATTATCCAACTAATTCATGGATGTGTAGAAAAAGTTCCTTAATAGTTTGATTTTTTTTCTTCCCTGGCTTTGATTCATTACAAACTTTTAATTTGGTTTTTTAACTGACATTAAAGACTTGGACTCCAAATTCTCACTTCTAGTCTGATATCTAGTATTTACTTCGCTGTCAACATGAGGAACTGCTTGCTAAAGGAAGACTGAGGAGTATTCTAAGATAGAAAGGAAATTGCAAATAAGGTGTTAGCCAAGGATGAAATTTTCTGTGGGGCACAGAAAACATTGGGGTCACCCATAAAAAACCTAGAGCAAAATATCTGGGAAGTGGGAAGCCAATAAACTCTTGTGCCTAATTTCTTACATAGACACAATATGATGTTCTGTCATTAACCCTACCAAAATAAGCCACATTCACGTCTCTGATGCAATAAGAAATCATATGTCTTTGTAGCTCTGTGAATCAAATTGTGCTCACATGAACAAGAACTTGAGACTAGGCCTCCAAAACAAGAACCATCTCATAAAATTGCGCAGTGCACAGCCCACACAATGGTATGTGGTGGTCTTGCCCAAGACACATCTGAAAATTTGTTTAGAGATTGCAATTTCTTTTAAGTAGTGGTTTGCAGTAATGACTACATACATTTATTTATTTATTTATTTATTTATTTATTTATTTATTTTTATGTACTAGGCACGTTTCAGTTAGCAAACATAAATAAGGGCTGGGCTTTTTTCCAATTAGATATACAAACCACTCTATTGTTGATATTCTACAAAGACTCTTTGAGTCTATAATAAAATCTCGTACACAGTTTAAAGTTGTATCAAGCCACAAGTAAAACAACAGATACTATAATTATGATGGCTATTACTTAAGAGCCAAAACCCATCTGCCCACTTCTTACTATATCATTGAGATGGTTTTAGAGACAATTATCAATCATCTTCATTTTACACATGAACAAAAAAGTGACAGAAAGATTTTGGAACTTGACCAAGGACACAAAAGAAAATGAATAAATAAAAGAAAGAGAAGGGCTGGGTATGGTGGCTCATGCCTATAATCCTGGCACTCTGGGAGTCCGAGGCTGGAGAATCACTTGAGGTCAGGAGTTTGAGACCAGCCTGGGCAAAAAGTGAGACCCCATTTCTACTAAAAATAGAAAAATTAGCCAGGCGTGGTGGTGTGTGCTTGTAGTCCCAGCTACTCAGGAAGCTGAAGCAGAAGGATTGCTTGAGCCCAGGACTTTGAGATTGTTGTGAGTTAGGCTGACGCCATGGCACTCTAGCCCAGGTGACAGAGCGAGACTCTGTCTCAAAACAGAAAAAAAAAAAAAAAGAAAAGAAAGAAAGAGAGGAAAGGACTTTCAACAGAATTCAAGTCTTCAAGTGTCTAGATAGTCCCAGCCTTGGATTTTTTTCTATTAGAACCACTTTCTTACCTACCAATCTTAAATTATTACTCACCTAGTATAAGCACTTGTAAAAGCCATTTTAATGGGATTTAAAATCACTTCACAAGTGTTTCTTATTCCCCCACAGACTCCATGAACTTTTAACATTCTGAGAAAGTAAAAAAGCATTTGTTATTTTTTTTTTTTAATTTAGCACCAGCTCCTTTCCATCCTTCAAAAAGACAGATTGTACTGAATTAGTAGAAAACCGTCTGTGTAAAACGCAGTGCATGAAAGCAGACAATGAGAATTCATAAGCACCTTTTATGGGCCCCACACTGTGCTGTGGAAATATTAAACAAATCCAATTATAGTTCCTGACCTCAACAACTTTACAATTCAGTCAGTCAGTCAGTCAGCCAACTGACCAGATCACCAGCCAGGCCCTGGTGATAAAAAGATGGATGCTAGACATTCCCAGTATTCAAAGACCTTATAGTTTTGACAGGAAACAGATTGTGCATGGATAAAAATGTTATTGCAATGATCAAACATAAGAGAAAGCAATATATTTTCCTTTGCAGAGGTGGGAGGGATCTTTCTGAGACTGTTTCATAGAAGGGAGGATGTAGGAGCTAGGTCTTAAAGGTAAACGGGATTTTGCCTGACAGAGAAGGGGCATAAGAAAAGTTCTAGAAAAGAAAAGAGCATGAACTAAAACATGGAAGCTTTAGAATTAATGGCATTTAGTGGGAGAGTTGAGAAATGAAGCTACAGAGATGGAGAAATCAAACCTTGCAGGTCCTTAAATGACAGGTATAATTTCATAGGAAATGAAGAGCCTTTGAAGGTTTTCAAGCAGAGAAATGAATCTGTAAGTTTAGACAATTAATTCTAAAAGCAGCATGGAAGATTGTAAGGTAAAAAGGAGAGAAGTTGGTTGGCTGTTTCATTAGTTTAAACAAGAAATGGAGAGAGTCCACAGTACTGTCCAATAAAATTTTCTGTAATGATGAAAATATTCTGTATCTATGCTGTCCAATATGGTAGCCACTAGCCACATGTGGCTATTGAACATTAGATGTTTGAATTGCCATGTGTGATGGGTGGCTGCCATATTGACAATGCAGAGACATCTTGGAGAAGCTAGCACGTGAGTTAAACTTTAAAGTAGGGTTTTTCCAACTGCAGTTTGCAATGATGGATTAAGAAATCAATGTAGCATTAATGGTTCACAATTGCAATGTTTTTTAATGAAAGAAGAGAATAACACAGAATAGGGGAGAATTGACTAGAAAAGCCTAGAATAAATATAATAAAACTGAATAGAATAGAAAATATCTGCCTGCACTGCAAAGTATTATTTTGAAAGATGGTTGTTTCAATTACATGACTATGTGTATGTGTGTGTACACTGGACCACAATGTAAAATATACTTTTTCCTCTCTATTGTGTTTAGAAATATTTAAAAGCCAGTCTCTTGGCCGGGCGCGGTGGCTCACGCCTGTAATCCTAGCACTCTAGGAGGCCGAGGCGGGCGGATTGCTCAAGTTCAGGAGTTCAAAACCAGCCTGAGCGAGACCCCGTCTCTACTATAAAAAATAGAAATAAATTAATTGGCCAACTTATATATATATATATATATATATATATATATATATATATATATAAAA